>LD346930.1:74418-129287 GCA_001465055.1 Ptychodera flava | reverse complement strand
TCTCTCTCTCTCCATCAAATACCTAGGCGGTAAGTTATTTCCTAAACAATGATTGTTGAAAAAACCAAACCTAATCATCAATAGCATTATAAACTATCATTATGGTTTCATAAATGCTTTGAACCTTAAAATTCATGCATTAAATCATGAATTTTGTTCTTTCAATGAACTGATCATGTTTGACCATCAGACAGACTGCTGTGAACGTACTGTGGCATTCGAAAGCAAAGTAAAAGGCTGATTATTACGATCATATTTTCCTCAAAGTATCTTTGAGAAATTCAATGTTTTAAACAAGAATAAAAATTAGGGGTCCATTGTAGATTGTTCCATAATACAGAAACAAATAACCGAAGTTTTATGATATTTGTAATCAAATGATCGATATCCCTGCGTTAATTCTATTTAGTAAAATAAATTCACGACCTTCAAAAACGACAGCAGTAGTAATGTAAATGTGTATAACTGGGACAAGTAAGAATTTTTACACCATTTTATTCGAAAATAGATACAGGGAGGGAAATACCCCTCCCTGTAGTCCTTAAAAATACCTACCGCGAAGCCATAGCAACGATCACTATTGCGCAAGCATTGACAGTGAGTCACAGACCACTAACATGGATTGCGCAAGCAAGGGTGACCTGTTTATGAACTCACTTGGACATGCAGCGACATGCACGGACTGTTCCCTTCGGAGTCAACTTTCATTAAAATTTTAGAAATTTCCTCTGAATTTACTATGTGAGGGAAGACCATCATTTCAAACAAAATGAGACGTTTCAGATGAATAACACTGATACCTAAAGTGTTTACACTTGCATCTTTAAGAACAAATGAAGAAAGGAAAAAAGCAGATACAATGGTAAAAATGATAAATTTTGCCTACGGAGTCTCAATCGCTGTCGAGTGAGCATCCCTGTGCGCATACATCCTTCGGAACGCGTTGAGACACATTGCTGTCACGTGAGTACAGCTGATCTATATTTAAACTCATATATTGTAACACACTGATGGGTATAGACACGCAGCTGACCTGACCTTATATGAACTCACGTATTGTAACACACTGAGTCCCTTCAGAACGATGTTTGCGTCGGGCGTCTATATAAGCAGGTTTACAACTGAGTGTTAGACAGTCGACGGCGGGACCATGAGAGTGCAGAGCCGGAATACTAACTGTAAGTATAAGTCTCCCTATGTAGCCCCGTCGGAGACCCTACTGAGTCTAAAATAGTATAGACTTCAATCTACTGTTCTCAACAGAGACCTGTGCATCGCTGGTAACATAAATGTGTGCAATTATTTTATCATCGTGAGCTTCAGCACCGGCACCCTTCACTGATGTATCTTTTTTCCTAATTTCAAGTTGCACACCATCCTTTGTATTAATTACTCTTAAACCATTTCCATGAAATACGATATCTTTAAAACTGCGTAGATCGATTAATAGACAGAATTTATTCGTCAAATAATCGACTTCATCCATATCAATTTCACACCAATCTTAATCTTCCGCAAAATACCGGTGTGTTTCTGTCTAAAAATGCCTCAGTATCATATTCTGAGCATATTATTTTATTTGTAATACTCTCAATCATGACACAAACGGATTCAATGGAGGGATTTATGAAAAGTACGCTATTCAGTTCTGACTCTTTCTGAGCTTTATTGAGGAGTACCAGGATGCCTCTCATGCTACGACATGGTACATAATATTTTCATTGATAATCGTGTCTGATTCATCGAATTTGATTGTTTTCAAGTACTGTACATATTCGTAGAGAAAACTCGTACTATCGTTGTAATACCCAGTTGTATCTCTCGTGAGGACGTCATCCTCAATCGTTTCATACTTCATCTGAATGTTTGTTAATTTGTAATTGGCTGTGTAACCATTTTCACTGACAATTAATTAGGAGGCGGGTGCAAGCTTAATATTCCATTTGATATGACTACCTAGTGCCATCGGATATGTGACCCCATGCCCTGTGATGAAGGGATGAGTCAATTAAATAGCATATTTCTTTTATATACGTTAAGAAGTAAATTATCGCCAGCGACAGTGGCATCTGTATTGGCCGCACCACTTCTCAGTTTTCTAAGATTCTCGTTCTGAATTCCATAAAGTGTCATGTTTGTTTTCTCCTTTTTATGTTTGTAGAGATTACGATAACATTCAATAAAGTGGTGGTTACTCAAATCAAGAAGTTTCTCTCCCTCACATTTTAGAACCATTTCCTTGATTATATTTTTTGCAAAATTTCGAACTAATCGGTTATTTTCATGACCCGTTACTACGAGATCAGAAACCAGATTGAAAGTATCCAGAACTAAAACTACTCCGCTTACTAACATTGGATACCGTATGTAAAGTTCCTCGCCTGGCTGTACCTGACTTGGATTATGAGTAACCACATGATGGATCCTTTCTGCCTTCGTTCCCTTTGGTATTCTGCTGCTGAAAGTCGGTAACAATAATCTATCGTAAGGCATCTTGTTTTCGTGTATTGTATATAGTAAGTAAGAAGAAAAAAATTCACAGTCAAAAGAAAAAATCACATCTTCACATCAATATTTCCATCTGACAGAAATATAAATCGATTACCTGTGTCACGAATAAGTCGAAGAACCTAATATTCTTGGAGATGATGAGACTCCTGGTCGTCCTCAACATCCTAAAAGACGTTTATGAATTCTAGACGCTTAAAGAAGTCAGTCTTTTGACATTCCTTGATGAAAGCTAATATGTCATGATATAGATTATCATCTTTGACTCTCACACCATATCCCTAAACAACAAAATGCATGGGCTACCAACTTCAGAAAATGGTAGCTCAAGTTAGACTGCTAGGGAAAAAAATTAGAATATGTCAATTTACCTGCCGGAGTTTACACCATTCCAATTCGACAGAGAAACCAAAGAGGTCTTTATTTTTAGAAAGAAACTTTGCAATATTCTTTTCCCCAAACATGTTTCCATATACGTACATAATTTTATTTATTATGGCTAATATTAAACCTTTTAAAAATATCCATAGCTGTTCTCCAATGAACCCGACCACCGATCCTGCTGTTTTTAATAGAAAACTGACAAGGGATCCTTTTAAACCGGGTATTGCGGCGGCACTTTTTGCAGCCAGGGTTTTTAATGATTCGCCAAACTGCTTTACAATTTCCTTCGCTTTTGTGTATACTTTGGGCGGGCCTGACCCTGAGCCATTGTTTGGCCCTGACCACCAGCCGACCGCCCCCCTTTAGTCACAGCCAGGGCAATTGTTGATATTGTCATTCCAAGGGCAGTAAGTAATGCAGCGATTGTTATATCATTCTGTTTTAATAACTCAGTTAACTTCAGCCTGAGTGACAATTCTGGATCGGAAATTACATCATGAAGAGACCTAGTCGGCGTTAGTCTTTCACGTGCCCCACTGATCTTATCATCTTCATTTTCAATTTGATTGTCAATTGTAGCTTCTCTTGTTATGAGTTCAGCTGGTAGTTTTTCGACTTTTTCTTTTCCTCTGGTGTGTGTTTCAGGAATTTCCTTTAACTGTTTTTCAACTTCTCTTTTCTCTAGTGTAATTTTATCTCTGTCATTGTTCAGCTCGCTAAGACGTATATTCGCAATACTTAATTCATCATTAATAGCTCTATATTCGGGGTTTAGATTGTTCCATTTATCAATCTTATTTTCAAATGTTTGTATTTTATGTGTACTACTGCTATCAACATGTCGTAAGAGTGTCAGTTCATCTCTGATTCATACCATGACACTAGGTGTCAGATCCTCAACCAGTATTCTACCGTTTAACACATCTTCTAAGTGCAACGAAGGACTCACATAGTAGGGCTCTGTGCTAGAGCGACCCCAGAATACATCTTTCACAAAGTCATGTCCTCCTTTTCCACTCGTTAATGCGGAGATCTTATAAAATCCACCTCCCCTATCTTTTTGTCCGCTTGAGGGAGATATTTTTTTTGTTTTATAAATCAGATGATTTCCATCCTCACTAAGCTCAGAATTTGTAACAATACATTTAGTGCATCCGGATCAGTAATACTATTCTCTTTTAAGAATTGTTTAACCATACTTGATTGTTTTCCTACTCTAAGTTCAGTCAAACGATCCACCTGTGGGCTGTCACGTGAGCTGACCTGGGAAGGGTCAGCTTCTGTAAAGGTTGTTTCATCATAACTAAAATCAGCATCATCATCCAAATTACAATCACCTAAATTCTTGAGTCCTATATTTTCTTCCCTTTCTCCTTCTGTCATATTGTGTCTCTATATTACTTCAATTATTTTTTATGATCCCTTACATATACAGTAAAAAAGTGCACATCTCAGTTGTTGAAAGTGTTAAAAAATTAGCCGACTATATCGAAAGAACTAGTGCTGCGTATCGGCGCACTTATAAATTGATGGGCGGAATCGATGTGGCTCTTAATGTGACTAAGGAAATTCTTGTAAGTTCTGTTGTCATAACAGCCATTCCGGCAGTTCCAGTACTGTTAGCCTCAACTCCTATACCAGGTGTAGTCATTGATGTTATACAAGGGAAAATGGGTGTAGAAAGAGGCGGGAGAAATATAAATATCATTACATTCAATATAAACAATTGCTTACTCAAATATAAGAAATAGCCACGACATCAGATAATGCCTCATACCTTATTCAGAACATATTCAAACAGGCATTAGAAATACAAAAACAAGAAGGATTTAGTCCTCCACTCGAGCGATACATGAGGCTGCACGCTCCAAATGGTTATGAAAATTGATCTACCCATCCTATCGGTCTAGTCTCTGCCAGCCATTCGCCCGTGACTTAATTATATAACTGTACACGTTTGATATCATTGGCCGCCATCATGATTTTAATATGCTTTTCACTTCCGATTTCACCGGCTTTTTTCCGTACAAACTGCACAAATTGTGCCCACTTTAGCTCCTCACTAGTTTCAAACAGATCCTTATAGTCTTCAAATTTTAGATGTTTACGAACACAGACATCTTTTATCCCCTTACTTTTTTTCATCTCCGAAGTTGGAGTCCGATAAGCATATACTTTCAAACGAATGCCAATGAATTCATGAAAAGGTCCTCCATTCAACTCATCTTTAAATTTACCTATCACCTTTTTATTAATCTTTGGAAAATCGGGGGCTGCCATCCCATAAGTAGCATATATCGATTCCTCACCATTCTGTTCTACACTTTCCTGAACTGTGTCATTGACAGTGCTGACGCGTGAGCCCAGGGAGGGGAGAGGCACCCTGTATATGAAACTATCAGTATCCATGTAGACTAATCGTATTCTGGGAAATCACTTTCGAAAGTAATTGTAATGCGTCTCATACATATGCAGCTTAGAAAGTTCAAGCACTGTCGCGCCAATGAAAACTGGCTTAACATATCGATGTTCATCCGTTTCCAGTGCCAGTAGGGCACTGTCGCAGGAATCACCATCCTCTTCACTAGTTATGAGAGTTATATGTTTCATCTTTGGATTATACTTCTGAATTTTTTTACGACCACTACCGTGAGGACCCGCCACAAATTTAAAGTCTCTGTACTTTCTAACATCTTCTATTGTCTTACCGAATATTGCATCATTCATCAGTTTATAGAAATTCTTTTCGAAGTCTGTCTTTCCGTTTGCTCTCTTTTCTGTATTAAAGTCCATGTATTTCTTAAAGGTACTTCTCCTCTTCGAAAGCATGTGCTCGATGAATCGTTTTCAGTCGCATCCCCTTTTGAAGATAGAATTCGAGTGACCTGTAATGTAACACGTACCACTCTCCGTCCAGGAGACTCCTGATCAGTCGAGTGCTCTGCCTTGGAAATTCATAGTGATGCAACGCGAGAGGTAGATCACTATGTTCTTCATGTAATTCGGTCGGACATTCTACGTATACCTTTAGAAAATGGGTGGGAATCTGTCGCTGGCGCTCCAATCTAGGCCTGCCCTGCCTTCCCGAGCAGACCACTCGAGCCACTCTTCCTGTGTCATCCAATGAAATCCACCCACTGGCTTGGGTCTACTCATTGCCCATCCATAGAGGTTATTGGCATCAAGATATTTTATTTCAGAGAACGGCTTCTCCGGATCTCAGTCCCTGCCTGTCACATCTGTTGCATAAGCCGGATGATTTGTCTTTAAGTAATGAATATTACACTGACTGAGCTTAAACTTATTGCTCGTGTAAAGTAACATAACATCCCATGTCAGGCCGGAGGTTGACATATAGTGCGCTGGATCCAGATTGCATCAATTTCTATGGACAAGACAAAGGAGTTAACAAACTTTGATAATCAATATCCCATTAACACGCCTACTAATGGGTTTCCACAAGTTCCTCAAAACAACATCACTGAATCGGCATTGTCTTCATCAATTCAAACCTTATTTGTCAGCGACTCCATCATGACATGACGTAAGTGCCAAAACCCATGATTCGAAGGATATCTGTCAACCAGGCATTACTATTGAGCAGCTCCGAATACATCTTTGTGAAAACCACACTGGTCAAGCACATTCAAGCGAAATCATCCTTGAAGTTGGCACCAATGACTGTAGTCAGAAAAGGTCGCCTGAATCTATTCTTGCTGATTATAAACTACTCTTGAAAGGAGCCAAACAAATATCTTTCCTGTGCAAAAAAATGGTCATATGTGGTGACTTCAATATTGACCTTTTGTCTTCAAAAAATCATCATTTGTTTCAATCAATGTTAACTTTAAATATGGTATAGCTTGTGAAGAGTATTACTCGACCAATTTCTCAGTCATGTTTTGACCATATTTATGTCACCAATTACGAAAACGTCACAAATACAAATGTGATTGAGATAGGTCTTTCAGATCACTATCCTGTTGTAACTTACCGTAAGTTGAACTCGCATATCAAAGGTCCAAGTGGTCATATAAATATCCACTGCGGGCCCAAAAGCCCTCCATTTTGTTTCATATTAGCGTGTCACTTTTTTGCCACTCATATGTCGAGTACGCGTACAGAGAGTCAAATGCGCCTTTGACGCTATGTTTAAAATTTTGCCGAATTTCGTCGCTGCACAGCTTAATATTGATGGAAGAGTTGTATATTCGATTTCCTCATATGTTGAGCTTTCCATTATGATATTTTGGCATGAATTTCATGAAGGAATTCTGAAAATACCTATGCAATAATAATTCATATACAAAAACAGGCGAAAACACAGTCAACAGCCAAATGATCGTTAACTCGTCATTTCATAAAAATCAGAGGGAAACTCAAAAAAAATAAAACGATTGAGTTTTAGTTAACCTTCATGAGATGTGTTATTTCAAATATCGTAATAAATTACAGGGAAATGAAAAAGTTAAACCAACGGTTTTTTTTCTGATGTATTTTTCATTTTACGATGCGGCGAATAAGCTCGATTTCCCGTAGAAAACAATTATGGCGTCTAATACACCCAACAGATTGTACACTTCTCGCCGGTTCAAATTCCTCAATTTTGAACGAATAATGATGAAAATTGGCATGGTGATCCTTTGATTAATATACACAATTTCTATCGTTTTAGATTTTTGAATTTCTTCACGAAAATTGTTTTATTTGCATTTTATTTATTCCGATCACTGAACTATACTGTTGCCGTCAATAATTAGGTGATCTGACGGCGTGTACATATGCAGAACAAGGGTCTTAAATTGACGCACTTTTATCAATATGCGTCTCGTAAGTTGTACAGACTGAATGCATGTCATGTTGTTGTAATTTACACCAAATTTGGGCGAATATCAACGATAAAATTCCAGTAAATTTGAAAAAATAACACAGAACGGAGGCGAACGGGCACAGACACTGCACTGTAACCATGCTGTGAACGTTATCGATCGATATTCTTTTATCGGAAATTGATACATTGTTGTCGTGCGTACTCGCAGGTCGTTCGCAGCTCACAGTGGCGCCAAACTTGGCAAAAGTGCGTCAAATGTGCTGAAACATAAACGTATTATCAAAACTGTAAAACGTGTCGGCGATTCAATTTAAGTATAAGAAACCAACGGATAAGTTGCTGTTATGCTATATAACTCAATATACTGGTAATGTGGACATATTCATGATGTGACCTGAATATATGAGCCGGTACGCCAGCAGATTTCGATCGATATTCTATTGAAAATAAATTGATACAATGTTTGCTGTCGTCACTAGCAACCGGCCGAAAGCGCTCTCAGGTAGAATATATGCTTCGCAGAATACGAAACATTCAGGCATAGTTTCGTCCCGTAGTGATCAAATATCGGTCTTTCAAACATTTTAGTGAAGAAAAGTTTTTGAATGATTTGTGCAATGCTCCTTGGCATTTACTTAACGATATTGATAATGTTCATATTTTATTTGATACACGGGTTTCAATTTTCAATACGATTTGTGATTTGAACTGTCCCATCATTGACCGCAGGGTTAAACGTTATAGGCAGTCCGAATGGCTTACAAATTAAATTTTAGATGTTATGAAGGAACGTGATTTGTCACTTAAAAATGTCAAGTCCTGCTCTTCTCCTGACCTATGGAACTCTTAAAAAACCCTTTGTAACAAAGTTGTGCACCTTACCATAGAGGCCAAAAGGCAGTTTTTCAAAAACGCTCTCATACATCGTAATACAAATGTGACCATTATCTGGCGTATTTATTATGACGTGGTCAATGTTAGCAATCATAAAGACCCTGTGTTTATTTCTAATGGGACTTGTTTAAGGAATTATTCAGATATTGCCAATGAATTTAATAGACACTTCTTGGCAATTTCTCAAAACAATGGTAATTCTGGTGGTGAAATGGATTTTGAGATCTTACAGAAATTTGTAAATACTGGCCAGAGAAATACTTCCTGTTTACCTTTAATTGAGAAGATTTTGTATACAAGTCTTTGTTACAAGCAAAATCTACAGGAATCGATAATGTGAATTGTAAACTTTTACAATTTGCTTCTCCTGTAATCACTGATACTCTTAGTTGCATTTTCAATGTCAGTCTTCGAAGTTTTATCTTTCCAAATGTTATCAAATCTGCTAGAGTCGTTCCCATTTACAAAGGTTCTGGTGATGTTTTTGATACGTCAAATTATCGACTAATGTCCATACTACCAGCTATCTCAAAAATCCTTGAAAGACATGTATATAATGCACTGTTTGATTCTTGTCTACTTCTAATCTACTTCTTGATACTCAGTCTGCCTTTCGTAAGAATTACTCATGTCAGACAGCTTTAATTCGTTTGACTGACGAAATACTGCATAATGTTGAGAATGGTTATTTGAACAGCGTACTTTTGCTGGATCTTTCAAAGGCGTTTGACCTCATCGATCATGACATTTTGTTAGCAAAATTATCAGTATATTGATTATCAGATGGTGTAATGAATTGGTTTAGATCTTATCTGTCAAAGCGTTATCAGATTGTCGAATATGTGGGTAGTTTATCAACCAAACGTCGTGTAACTGCAGGAGTCCCACAAGGTTCTATTTTGGGAACTTTATTATTTATGCTTTTTATTAATGATCTTTCGTAATCTGTTGACTCCTCTTCCTTGCATTTGTACGCTGATGATCAAACACTACTTACAAGGGGTAAATGTATTGGCGAGGTTAATGAGGCCAAAAATGGGGATATTCGTCCCATCTCAAATTGGATGATGGCGAATCGTATGCGTATAAACATAAGTAAAACAAAGTCTCTTTTAATTACAACCCCTTACATGTTGAATCTTATAAATGGGACTGATAACCAGCTGTCGTTATATATTTCTGACATTTTCATTCCCCGAGTTCAATCTGGGAAAATTTTAGGTGTGACACCAGATGAAACTTTATCATGGGATGTACATATCGATACTTTGTGTAAGAAATTAAGTATGCGTATAGGTCTATTACGTAGATTACGATCATATATTCCCTATGAGTATCGTATGGTTCTATATTTTGGATTGTTCCAGAGCGCTCTTGACTATTGCTGTATTGTTTGCGGTAATGCAACCGAAAAAAATATTGATAAAGCTTTCATTCTTCAGAAACGAACATTATGTATACTTTTTGAACTCCCCTTTGACTTTCTATCACAGGATTTATTTTCATATCTGAATGTTATGTCAGTTAGACAGCGTATTTTTTACTTTACTGCAATTTTGATGTTTAAATGTATGAATGGTGTCTGTCCACAATATTTTTCAAGCTTATTGACTCTCAACTGCAATGTTCATGACCATAATACGCGGTCTGCATATCGCCAGGACTGTTATGAACCAAGGTGTATTTCAAAATCTGGTCAACGTAGGTTTCATTTCCGAGGATCTAAAGTATGGAATGCTTTACCTTCAGATATTAGACAGCGTACTACTCTTTATACATTCAAACGTAACTTGAAAGACTATAAGAAGGAATGTTTCCCTGTAGTTCCGTCTCTTGTACGCATGTCTGTGATATGTAGTTTTCTTTTCTTTTTTTCCGAAAGAGCCCCGAATGAAAATTACTGTAAAGTAATTCGGCCGCTCAATACAATGTATAAATAAATAAATAAATAAATAAATAAATAAATACATAAATAAATAAATAAATAAATAAATAAATAATGAATATGCATCTAAACATGTGTCACGGAAATTTTCGAATATATTTGCAAGAAGGAGGACATCGGTCTCACCTTAGAATTCCATATAATCTTGAATCGTCCGACACTCAACTTTTCCCATACTTGCAATGCGTGTTCATTTATCAGACTCCGAGATATCCTCTTTCTTTAGTTCGCTGTGAAATTTCTCTCTCTGTGGGAGCTCCTCCTCTTCTAGTCGGGCGACCGAGTCTAAGTATTCATATGGGAAGAAACCTTTCGCCCGCTGAATCTCTGGATCAGAAAGTGGCACTATGTCCATCCGTCCTCTGGCACAGTCTTTGCCAACTTATCAAGCGAGTCTTTCATTAGTTGAATACTGTCCATAAACTTTATAGAAACGTTTCACTGTCCCCCTTTTCTTATTTGGCCACTCTTCACTGACAACAATTGATGTATTAAAGATAAATGTTTTCATAAGACACATTATTCCTCCATTGCCCGTCTGAGCTATGCTTTTCGGCTCTGGGCCGGTGCCCCCTCTGTTGTCAGGATCTAGTTCATGTAACTTATTCAAAATAAAAGAACCATCATATCCCTTGAGGTTGTGAAAGTAGATAGGAATGATTCTCGACGAGCGGCACCCTTCACAATAAAAAGTAGTTTCATCCTTTTCAATTCGGTGTGTGGCACTCTTGCCACATGCAAAAGAGTCTGGATTCCTGTATATGGCAGGATCTTTCATCTTTATGACTTTCCAATAGTATGATTCCGAATAGATCTCAGCCCTTTTCTTCATATCCTTAGAAATTCTTTGACACAGGAGAGGCCCGTGATTGTTCTTTTATAGTAAATTTTCGGCTGGCTGCCTAGCAGGGGTGGCCATCGTTCAATGTCATACAAAAGACAAATTGGAATGTGCTTGCTGGTGTCCTTCTCAATGATAGCCTCAGTATCTGCATAGACGACGTAGGGGCAACCACCTTCTTCCGATGCCCTTCGAATTGATACACTTCCTTAGGAAAAACTGGCTGAGCGGTGTCTGTCCAACAGTATACCCGATGTATTTCCAATTCTTCTGTTGACGCATAACCTCGCCCACAACCCATACAAATACACTTCCGTCTGCGCTCATTCTTACGATTAATATTAGAATTAAGTAGACGATTTAATGCAGTAATTGGTACATAGTCGCTGCCGCCTTCACTGACTATCAGTAAGATATTGGTAATCGCGGAAGCCGCTTCCCCTTCCGTTCTAATAGGGGCTCCGCTAGGGTCCTCGGAATGGGAACGCTCGCCACTTTTGTACGGGATCACTTTCATAAATCTGAAATACTTGAAGTTTCATCCCTGGATTTTGCTGCTCGAAGCACTTGAATACAGTCTTATCGGCGGGTGTAGGAAATGGTATTCCATCCCAACAGTAATCGGCCACAAATTTATCATACGTCTTCCAGTCCCTTCTAGTCTGGCCACCCTTCTTCTTGTGAATTTCGGCCGTGGCTAACTTCAGACTTGCCACTACTGCATACTGGAAGCACCGAGTACTGCCGTCAGGGCCTCTCGGAAGAATCAGATCACTGACACAATGCTTATTTTTTAACCATTGAGGCAGTTGGACTCGTTCCGTTCCCAAAGGGGCGCCGGCTCCCAGTAGAACTTCTACTAGAATTACTTTTAAAATTAAGTATCTTCTCGCAAAAGAGACAAGAACCCTCAATTTCAATCTTCTCAAGCATTTCACCGTAACATTTAAATTATTTTTTCATCGTATCCGATCCTCCTACGTCTTTTGTGTATATCTCTTTTAATTTAACATACAATGTACGAATTTTTGGCATACTTCGTTCGTCCTTTGGATCCACCAATTTGACTTCCATTCCTGTATAAACATTGTACATCTTTCTTTCTTTGGCCATGCCTTCTATGTCGATCCTTGCTATGTCCTTGACTTGGTGAAAATCTTTTTCAAAACTACCTCTTCGAAGTATGTTAGTAAACGACGCCGCTTTTTGTGGTAATAGACGTAAAGTCTCCTTGGAATGAAATCTGGTGCGTCGGCGCCTGCCTCTTCATATTTCTTTATTAATTTATCTCTAATATTATTGAAATATACCATCTGTTTTTTACCGAAGGGGTATTCTAGAACAAATCTGTGCCCCAAAAAATCTGTTATATCTGAGTGAGACATGGTGTATAAGTAGTTCTGAGTGTCTAGGTCCCTATTTAAATCAAGTTTCAATATATCAGCTAATTTTCTTATCCTATTCTCAATCATAGTCTTTATTATATACTATCCTAAAGATGTTTTAAAAGAAAATATTCTATGATAGGTTATCAAAATCCACTATAATATCTTTTTCGGCATTTGTTCGTTTATATATCTCACCTAATCTGTCTAAGTCGACTCCTTCTTCTTCCTCGTCTTGAATTTCTGGTTTATAAGGTGCAACACAAAAGAGTCTCTCTATGGTGAAAGAAAGCCCAATCATACAGGAACGCTTAAATAAGCGCAGTTTAAATGCCAACAATTCTATCTTACTTTCTTTTCTAATATTACGAGGTACAATAGCAGGATTTTCTCTGGCTTGCAATCTGGTTACTCTTTTTAACCCACAGTCTATTTCTTTCACTATGTCAATGCATGTAGCGAAAACACCACAATGAAATCTTTTAAACCGAAATTTAAAGTTCTTTGTCTGTGTGTCGCTCCAACATCTCTGATACACTTTAGAAGGATTGTAAAATGATACCAGGGCACTTTTGGAGTAAGCGGCCAGGCTTGCAGCGAAGCTTTTAGCAGTGCTTGCATCAAAGCTTTCACCTAAGCTACGGGTTACTATTAGATCAGTAAACTTTTGAAGAGTTGGTCGCCAAGATACACACATTTCATTGCATGTGGTGGGATCTTTGGAACCATATTTAGGGTTGATTGGAAAAATTAATTCTAGATTTTCTATATATATAAAAGGATCTTCAACTTCTCCAAACCTGAATTTGCCGCCTCTAGCACCAACTGGAAGTGGTAAGATTTTACAATGCAGTAAATTTGGTGACAGCCTGCGATGACTCTTCATTCGTGCTAGAATTTGATGAGACTTTTTTTAGCACCATTGCCGACTTTTATAGTGGGATAATATCGAGTGTCGATTTTCAAAATAAGTTTATAGAACATACTCTTAGTTTACAATTTCGGGCTGGCGCAGACGCTGTTGACATAAATCTTATTTGTGACTCAAGTATAATTCAACACCTAACTTTTTCTCGAATTAGAGGTGTTTCCATGTTGTCGCAAGAAAAAAGATCGTTTCATCAACATTTGACGATTTACACAGTTTCGTTATCATATTCAAAGACACATCTTGAGATTATTGCAAGCAGAATATTCTGACTCGGGCCAGGCCATATAAAATAAGGGCGACATTTTTCATTTTTGTGTTTCTCATCTTCCGACGGACCGTAAATTTCAGCTCCGACATGAAAAAAAAAACTTTTTATTTGCGTCGCCTCTGAGGCGATCATCTTAGCAACAGCACCACCGTCATAAAATGGTGAGATTGCAGCGACTCGGACTGAAAAGACAGAGTACAGAACACCGAACTGAAAGACAAGAAATTGCAGTAACAGTGAATGGACAGAACATTAAACTCAAACAAATATACGCTTTTTGTACTAAAAAATTGTGAGAGTGAATGGACAGAACATTGAACTGAAACAAATACAGCTTTTTTTTGGTACTTGGTTTTTTTTTTTATTTCGACCGCCCGCCCTGCCTGAGTATTCTTCTGGAGATGAGAAACAAAAAAAATAAAGGGTCACCCTAACAGAGTCCGCCTTAAAAGAGCTAGAAAAGATTCATAAGTGGTTCAAACGGACTTTCTTAGAAATCTGTAATGACTACACAGACTTCCATGTTTGATAGTTAGTGAGCCTCTTACGTCTTCCCTTCTCAAGAATATATTTAATCCAACGATCGATACAGCCAGGGATTTTTGATAGATGATGTTGAAGAGGAGGAACTTGAAAAAGCTTACCATCCACCTAACCAAGAACAACTAGAACAACCTCGAGTCTCACTCAAGAACCTCCACAAACTTCTTAATGCTTGTGAATCTATATGTGCTTACAATGCTCCGTTTGCCCTATGTGCACTCGGCCTGATGAAGGACCAAGACTCAGTTATTTGTCTATGGCTCATGTCAGTTATCTACATTATACTTCAACCAGAACTTCTCGAGAAAGCTGAACAAGAGGGGCTTGAAAGATCTGATAAGGGTAATATGAGAAGTCGTTTTGAAGATCTTGCAAACTTAATATGTGCCTTCTGCAGGCATGGAGAAAGCTGTGCGCCCCCACCACCTCATCCACATACAGCATGCAAGGATGCAATAAGTGAACACTACTTACGACAATACATGATAAATACTTGGCCAGGTGGATTGGATAAAAACGGTAAACTGTCACTTTACTTTCAACAAATTAGGGCCTGCTCCGTGGTACTTATTGAATAACTTTTGTAATTACTTACATAAGTACTTCGTTAGTACCAGCGTAAGTACCAGGAAGGTGCTTATTAAGTAGTTTTAATAACATTTTCCTCTGGCTCCCAACTATTGAAACTTTCTGGATAGCCGCGCCATTTTATTAGAAAGTATTTCTTTCCTCTAATGTTTATCTTCTTCAGAATTCGTTTGACTCTGTACAGCTTGTCTGCACCACTACGGCCAAAAAGCGCCCTATTTTGTACGGTAATAGCGTCCCGAATTTTCGCCACACATATGTGGAGTGCGCGTTCAGAGAGTCAATATCACCTCCTGCATCATGTTGAAAATTTCCTTGCTGCACAGCTAAATATTAATGAAAGAGTAACAGGTCCTATTTCCCGTATATGTTGCCCTTACAATTATAATATTATGGGAAGAATTTCACGTGGGAATTCCAAAAATACATAAGTGATAACAGGCATATGCAAAATTAAGAAAAAACACAGTCAACAACAAAACGATCTTTAACTCGTCCTTTCATAAAAATAAGAGAGAAACTCAAAAAAATAAAACCATAGAGTTTTAGTTACCCTTCATGATATGTGTCATACCAAATATTATAAAAAATAACAGTGAAATGAAAAAGTTAAACCAACGGTTTTTCTTCAGATGTAATTTTCATTTTACGATGTGTCTAATCAGCTCGATTTCCCATAGAAAACAATGGCGTTCAATGTACTGAACAGACCGTACAACTCTCGCTCGTTCAAATTTCCCATCGCTGAATTTTTGCTCTTGCCCTCAATAAAATGGCGATCTTAAGGCGTTTGCATATGCAGAATCAGGGTCTTATATTGACGCATTTTAATCGGTTAGCGTCTCTTAAATGGTACAGACCAACAACCTGTCAGGTTGTTGTAATTTATACCAAATTTTGGCGAATATCAACTATGAAAATTCCAGTAAACTGCAAAAATAATACAGAAAAGAGGCGAACGGGCGTAGAGTCTCCACTGTAATCGTGCAGTGAACGTTATTGATCGATATTCTTTTGTCTGAAATTGATACATTGTTGTCTCGCACACTCGCGTGTAGTTCCACTTTCACAATGGCGCCAAAGTACGCCGAAGTGCGCCAAAATGTGCTGAAACGTAAGTAAAAGTATCACCAAAACTGAAAAAAGTGTCGTCGATTTAATTTCAGTACAAGAAACTAATGGATACATTGATGTTAAAGTGTATAAGTCAATATACGGGTTATTGTGGACATGTTTATGATGTGACCGCAACACACGAGCGCCCGGCACGAGCGGCACCCAAGCAGATTTTTGATCGATAATCTATTGAAAATAAATTGATACAATGTTCGCCGTTGTCAATAGCGACCGGCTGAAAGCGCTGTTCGATAGAAATTATGCTTCGCGGAATACCGTACACTGAGGCATACTTTTGGGCCGTAGTGCACCGGCAGAACTCTGCAGCTCATCTGAATAGAAAGTGCCAAGTATTTCCTCTCCTTTCAGATCTTTTATCTTGTAAACGGGCGGCGTTTCCAGTCCAGCTGCGTACACCACTTTTTTTAACTATGAAGATCTCCTTTGTCCAGTTTGGTAAATATCCTTTCCTGAAAGTGCTCTTGTATTTTGTAATCCGGACCGGTTCTCCTGGCTTGAACTCAGGGGTAGCTTCCGCAGCCGCCATCTCAGGACAATATAATGTATAAAATGCCTGCCAATCATTCTCCTCTGTTATGTCGATGGGTTTCATTTTGATATTTCCATGTACAGTGTTGTTGTAGTTCTCGAGAAGTTCTGGTAAAATAGTGAGTAAATGGCATGTCTATTTGTATGTTAAGTTTTTCCACATAAAGGTCTTCAACAAACGATTGAATTGTTCCACAACACTAGTTTTTTTATCACTGTATATGTGAAACCAGTGAATGCCAGATTCCTCAAGCCATTTCTACATTTTCCGGTCAGTAAATTCCCTT
Organism: Ptychodera flava; assembly: GCA_001465055.1. Classification (NCBI taxonomy): domain Eukaryota; kingdom Metazoa; phylum Hemichordata; class Enteropneusta; family Ptychoderidae; genus Ptychodera; species Ptychodera flava. Next base: position 112,217 of record LD346930.1, on the reverse strand, counting down.
CCCTCATCTGTCTGAATTGGTCGTGTTTGCGGCCACTTTTCTTAATTACATCTTTTAGTGCCTCCAGAGTATCATTGGCCGTTTTTGACCGTATAGGCCTGGCCCATGCATATTTACTGAGCACATCGATTACTGTCAGCATGTATCGAATACCCTTATTCTCTTTTGTGAAAGCCTAGGCATCTCCACAAGATCATCTTGCCACTGTTCGTCTATCGATGATACAAAAATGCGCCGCCCGCCCCTTCGGAATGCGCCACAAATGGCCGGATTATGTAGATTATAAGTTAGTTGAGTTTGTAACCAGTCCTGCACCTCTTTCTTGGACACTTTCAGTCCGGTAGCGCACGCTGCCTCATGTAGTTTCTGTATACCTCCAAAACCAGTTCTTGGGTTGTAGTATAGTTCTCTTAGAGTTCCTTCGGGTTCCATAGTAGCTTGCTCCTTTTTCTATATAGTTCCTTATACTAAAAATTGCAAGCCATACGGATGCAATGTTCCATGATTAGCTATATAGTTCCTTATACGAAAAAATGTCATACTGGTGTAGTAAACGAAATACAAGTTTATGTCATACGGGTGTAGTAAACGAAATACAAGTTTACTGAATGGCCTATTTTTCAATTGCTTGACAAGGTCCGAGGCGTCTCGTTCAAAGATCTCCATTCCATATTCTTTAATAATATTTTTGTTGTCTGTCTTGGTCGGTGTGTAAAAAAGTACTAATATCTGTATGTTTTCCCTGAAGGGTTTACTGATACTAGTATATTGTTGAGTCAGAACCCAGACAGATAATCTATAATGTCTGGCACTAAAACCAAGTTTGACTAACACATCACTGCGCTTCTTCATATCTCTGGACGAGGCGCAGTCGTCAAGGATTATTTGAGTGTTAGTGCCGGCCCATTCCTTATGTACGAAGGCTAGAGTTTCATTCACGGCATCGAGTCCGCCAGGAAACACAAATACATTATCATCTGTGAATATTAATGTTTTATTACACGTTTTATTGTTCATGAATGTCGAACAAATGAAGAGTACATATTCAAATTTCCCTAGGTACGGTCCGGTGAGAAGATTCATCACATATTCTGCTTTGCCAAAATTTGTCGGCCCAGTTATAAACATGTAGAATGGTGGTTGGAGCGCTGTCACATTAAGAGCCTGCATTTTATCTTTAAACTGTACATAAATAAATACAATGAATATGGCTAAAGATAACAAACCAATTTTGCTGAATTCATGAATGGGATCCGCGCCAGTGTCTGCGACTGCCCCTTCGGCTCTGCTCGGGGAACCCTACGGAGTCAGCTCACGTAAGCCACATCTTCCGTGTTAGGTGGTGACCCGGGGCATTCCGAAGGTGGCTGCCATTGCACAGCATCCTCATCCCCATCCATTGCCTAATGTTTAGCACTTTCTTTGAATTCTGTATTTATATCTCCATTTACCCCGAAGACCATAAATTCTGTTGCATATTGCAATTCATTATTGTAACCTGCAATCGCCGTACTTTAAAGAATGACCATTTTAGACGGCATGAGAAGTAAATTGGGCAAAAACAGCCATATCAAGTTGGACACCTGTATTCGTTATTGTGTCTTGGTATCGCCTATAACTGACTACTTTATCGGTATTACAAATTTCATCTTCGAGGAGAACGCCGAATTATTTTTTTATTTGATCTGCACTGCCAGTATCTTCCACTATGATACTACGAATATTCGCTGGGGCGCCAAGTATGCAATATTTAGATGCTTCAAGGCTTTCATTGAGGCGAGCGAAACCGGCCTGTGTTAGTCCCGAGTCTTCCTTCAGAGGGATGAAACTATTGTATTGCCCCCTCCGATTCATCATGAAGTGAAATACAGTTCCCTTATAAGTGATACAGTCACTCAAAGTTTCAAAGACCCAAGAGCCTGCACAATCAGTCAGGTAGTTCGAATCCATAACCGAGATAACTTTGCCTCTGATCTTAAAAAGGATTTTATTCTAAACAGAAATAAAGCAAATATTAGGACGCATAGCCTACACATGGGGCCCCTACTTGCTCTGGATTCAACTTCGCAAGCACCGCAAACGGTTCCACCACCACCAACCCAGCAAACTGAAATGGTCCTGGCACAGCGCAACATAGAGAAAATTGCCCTCCCGATGAAGCATCCAAGAAGAGTGGCTGCAGAGAAGAGTTTAGCAGAATGGAACAGACAGAACAAGAAGGTAAACGACAAGCGATAGCGTAGCGTGAAGCTAGTTCCCCTTGCGGAGCTGAAGCGGGCTCTGTGATAGCGACTGTGGCAGACTGTGTCAGCCCACCGGGTACACCACAACAGTGTGAAAGATGGTATGATAATTGTTATCTTGTTTGGGGGATTATAGGAGTTTCATTGACTGCACTAGGACTACATTGGGGGGCCCTCACTGCTCGCTATCGTGGGCATGTTTGTCCGCTTACGCATCTGAGTCTGCCCACGCTGTCATGTCAGTCTACCTTACCTGCTCCTGTAGAGTCCCTGGTGGAGCCAAGCGCGCAACCGGGTACCGGTCCCTCTACATTGTATTAGATGGATTAAGACACATGACTAATTATTTTATTTTATTTTCCATTATGTACACACAGCAATCATTGATACTGCGGTTGCAACCAAAGATCTCCTTGAACAGAAAATTATTATTCCTGCAGAACCTTATATACTTTGTAATGTATTGTGGTGGACGGGACTCCGCTCAGGATCAGATGAATATCTGGTAACGTGGCTTCGATCCAACCAAGAGAAATCCCGCTCCCCAACTCTTCCACACACACGTTGTTCTAGAGGTCCTGTCCGGCTACACCACTGGGTAAATACCCAGAAAAACGCCCCGGGTAGAAATAGCGACTACAACCAACGTCCTAAGCTAAATAACATAAGGATCTTGTGATCGCTGAACTCCGGACTGGCTACCACAGCAAGGAAAGGTTGAAATTAACTAAAACTCGACAGAGCTGAGCGACAACGATGTCGACACTACGCCATGGAAAGTTCTTCTCTTTGAAAGCATGCTAACATTCCACAAATCACGTGACTCCTATTGCACTTCTGATTGGCCACAATCCCCCTGTCCAGCAGGTAAGGAAACCCATCACTCACGGCCAACAAGTGACGAAGTGAAGCCGAAATGAAGCGATATACCGATCACGTATAACATTAGCATTTCCATAACATCTCCCCCGACCTCAGCGTTCGAAGTCCCTTGAGAATAAGGAATAACAAAAATATAGCAAAGACTAGAAGAAAAAAGGATAGCCATCCCGAAGTCCTGCAAATCAGGGAAAGACTTGCGATATCTGCAAGGTCCCTATCTTCTGTCAACAACAAAAACCGTTGTCGTAGTAACACAACTAAAATCCGCTGCCATGTGCAAAATGCACACTTGTCACCTGTCTGCAGTTGGTCCAGGTAGCTAACCAACAACTGCTGCCCTGTCATAGGTCCTATACTACCTACAAAAACTTTGAAAACACTGCAACACCAGAAAACAGTCAGCAAAAATGACTGTCAAAAAAGCAGTAAATTACACTTACTTTATCTTAGGCCAACTGTATAAGTGTAAAAATCTCAATGAACTACCTCACCACAAATGTTTACACGGTCAGTCAAAATTTTAACCATGAAAATCTTCATCTTTGAAAAATTCACAAAAATGCTTCTGAAACTCGTCAAGCGGTCGCTAACTACAAGGTTTGGTCACACAACCTGTGTGAAAAAGCATCAGCAAAACTCTCGCTGAACAAGTAATGAAACCTCTCTGATACAAAATCTGTCATACTAAAAAACATTTAGACTGGCATCAAAACTTTAAAAATTGGTCCTCATCCTTTTTTTTTTCTTTCTTTCTTAACACTAATTCCGTGAATTCACAAATGTTTGAAGCACAAGGAATTCTTATAGAACTTCTAAATTCTCATCTCAAGACATACGACAACTTTGCAATGTATCCATAGTACTTAGGTGACTTTTTCTGTCGTCTTGGATACCTAGTCTGCTCTGTGGATTTCTGACTCTCAACCACAGGATTAACATGACTATCACTTTCACTATCTACTTCAGCTAAATCTGGAGTTTCACTTTCCCTAAACACCTCCACTGACTCTTCTACCACTGGGGCAGGATCAACTTTAGGTTTTGACTCAGCAAGATGACCAGTGTCATCTTCAGTTTTGTTCTCACTGTCCCTCTTTACAGTTTCAAAACTCTTAGAAGTGACTACATCTGATTTACTATCTTTAATTTTAACAGTTGGTAATACCCCATTGGATGGTTTAGCGATCTGCTGTCTTTCATCAACTGGCAACAATTTCACCTGGTCTAACCATGAAGTGATATCTTTCCCTTGATAAGCCTTTAATTTCTCATAATGTACAATCTTAGGTTTAGCTCGTGGACTTCTCTGTATGCGATATACAACATCAGTCAATTTACTGATAACCAAGTATGGACCATCATATGACAACTGAAGCTTTGGAGAATAGCCCTTTCTCCTCCTTTCATCCTTCAACCACACGAAGCTTCCCACCTCAAACCCGTGCTTTGCAGCAAAACGATCATAACGAATCTTCTGCCTGCAAGCTGTAGTTTGCAAATTAGCCCTGGCATGTTCATGTGCCTCATGCAATCTTTCCCTTAAATCGGTGACATAATCTGTCTCCTTAGACCTATCTGGTAGCTCACATGCAACTGCTACATCTAATGGGTATATCAAATCCCTACCTAGCATTAGCATATTTGGAGTTTCCCCTGTGGAAGGATGGATACTGCTACGGTACGCAAAGGTTACAAGACTCAAGTTCTTATCCCAATCTGACTGATTTTCTCTTGGATCCATATATGTACGAATATGACTAACAATACACTGGTTAAAGCCATCCGATTGAGGGTGTCTGGGGGTTGTGTATGTTTTATTTACTCCAAGCAGTCGGCACACCTCTTGGAATACATGTGACACAAAATTCCGACCCAAGTCGCTATGACACTCTAGCGGCATACCAAACCGACTCAAAAAGTTGTCCATCAGTACCTTTGCAACCGTAGAAGCTTCCTCGTTTGGCAGAGCATATGCCTCCATCCATTTAGAGAAATAATCTCCAACTACAAGAATTTTCTTATTTCCTGAACTTGATTCTGGGAAAGGTCCCAACACATCAATTGCTATCCTCTCCAATCGGAGCACCAACAACATAAGTCTGCAAGGGTGCATATTTCTTAACCCTCTGTGTTTTGTTACGAGCGCACAAATTGCATTCCTTCACATGAGCACGCACATCTACGGACATGCCAAACCAATGATACTTCAACCTTATTTTACTCAGGGTACGACTTGTACCACTATACCCTCCAACCAACGAATCATGGAGTGTCCGTAGGACCAGTCCTACAAAAACCCGTGGCAGCACTATCTGCCACCTGACTATTTTCCCATCTGGTGATTCCCATAACCTGTACAGAATGCCATCATGAACACGCAAGAGCTCATACATAGACCAGTATGACTTCAACGCTGGCGAACGGGATGATACATCAGATCACAACAGCTTTTCTTTACCCAGTTCAACACATTGCATAAGAAAATCAATGTTTGGGTCACTTATTTGCTGCTTCCGTAATTCTTCCCGTGAGTACAACGGGTCATGCTTGAACATGGCATCACTGCACAATGCCTCATCGTCAAGATGATTTACCTGAGTGGATGACTTGTGCACAAAACCTTTTTGGACGAGGCGTCCTCCGACCTCAAACTCATCATTAACCTGACTTTTCCGAGTTCCCACTCCCTTAAGGACCTGATCTTTTGCCCCATCAAAAGACCTATAATCACCAGAAACATCACCTTCAATTACCGGTGACTGACCAATTTCCTGGTCCAACAGTAAGTCAAACTGTTTATTGTTCCCATCTTGACCTATGACTTGCATAGAACAATTTCCACAGTGCTGTCTACCACACTGCTTACATGGACGAAACGGTACTCTACTCAATGCATCAGCATTGGCATGCTTATTGCCCGGACGATGGACAATCTTGAAATCAAACTGACGTAAAGACTCTAGCCAATGAGCTGGCTGACCTTCAGTTTTTTTAAACCTTAGTAACCAAACTAGGGATGCATGATCTGTCCTGATGGTAAATGGTCTCCCTAACGAGTAATGTCTGAAATACTTTGTGAAATACACAACTGCCAACGATTCTTTCCGTGTAACACAGTAATTCCGTTCCTGTGGACTCAATACACGATCTGCAAAACTTATGGGACGCTCTGCACCGTCCTGAATTTAACTAAGACAAGCACCGATTGAAGACTCTGATGCGTCTGTATCCAAAATGAATTCCCCCTTCTCAGACGGGAAGGCCAACACAGGGTGAGATGTCAGTAGTTCTTTCAATTTGTCAAAGGCCCGCTGGCATTCATCACTCCACACAAAGATTACATTTTTCTTTGTCAAGTTCGTAAGCGGTCTTGCAATTTCTGCCAAATCCTGTATAAACCTCCTATAGTAAGAAGCAAGCCCAAAGAAACTTCATACCTCCGACAATGCTATAGGCACGGGCCAATTCTTTAATATTTCGATTTTCTTTGGATCCGTTGACACACCCTTTTCTGACACAATATGCCCTAGGAATTCTACCTGAACTGCAAACAAACTACATTTCTTAGCCTTTAACTTCAATCCAGCCGAACGCTATTTTTTGAAAACAATTTGCAACCGTTCTAATTCCTGCTCAAATGATTCACCAAACACGATGATGACATCTAAGTAGAGTAATAAAATTTCCCATTGCAATTCTTGAAAAACCTTTTCCATCAATCTTTCAAAAGTACCAGGCACACCACATAATCCCATGGGCATTGTAGTCCATTCTAACAGTTTGCCCGAGGAAGTTACTATCGCAGACTTTTCTCTACTATCTTCGTCAAGTCTAACCTAATATCCCATATTCAAATCTAAAGTGGAAAACCAACAAGCACCATACATTGCTTCTAAATTATCTTGTATCCTAGGAATAGGTTGTGCATTTTGAATAGTGACTGCATTCAGACGTCTATAGTCCACCACTAATATTTGACTTCCATCCTTTTTGCCCACTAAGAGACATGGCAAACTCCAAGGTGATGTTGACTCAACTAACATGCCCTTGTCTATCAATGATTGAACTTGTCTGTCAATCTCTGTCTTTTTCCAAAATGGTGCACGATACGGTGCCATTTTGATTGGTGCAGTTTGCTGTGTATCAATTCTATGCTCAACCACATCTGTCAACCCTAAATCATACTCATTTTTACTAAACACATCAGAATTGTTGATCAACAGTCTTTTTACCTGTTCCTTTTGTTTATCAGACTCAAGATGTTGTACACTACGCATGTACAAATCTATTAAATGTGATGGCATCCCCTCAACACTCAAAGCATCAGACAAAACTTCACAACCCCCTGCGACAGCGCTACCACAAGACGGCGCTCTATCAGAAACAACTGCAGTACCATCAACTTGTGTACTGACATTACAATCCACTGATCTCTCTAGTTTGTATAAACCTACAACCTGACCGCGCTTGACTTCTATGTCTTTTGTCCCTAAATTTATAACTCTAACAGGTAATACCTTTGACCTCATCACCAGAGCAGACGCTGTCCCCATTCCTACAAGGAAACTATCGTTTGTGCTAGTAGGCTCCACCGTAGCAATTAACTCAGACAAGGGTAGAGTACCTGCCACAGTTTCCTTACAATGAGATGTTTGTGACCCTTGACCCTTGAAACTGTCATGGCCCAGTTGACCTTTTCTTGGTTGTTTTGTCTTTCTAGCTGGTATAATGGACTCATGTCCTGCCGGAATAATTTCATGAGAGACAGCCTGTAGCCTACAACAGAATGGTTTCAAACTTTCAGGGTTGGTTTTCAAAACTTTATTGCCAACAATCACTGTACCATTCTGCAAATTTAGTTTACAGTCAAACTGACTCAATACATCCATACCAAGAATACCTGCTGACCCATTAAGATCATTCCCAACAAGAACAGAAGTGTCAATTTTTCTGGAACCAATTTCAATTTTCACTGTAATTCTGCCTGCTATATCAAGCTGAGATCCATCTGCCTGAACCAAATGATGACCAGTTTCAGACAAATCGGGACGCACGTTGTCTGGGATAGTGTTATAAAAGTCAAGCGATATCAATGTATGTGTACACCCAGTGTCAACAAGCATTTTCTCTGACACACCTTGAAATTTCACATCAAGCATCATACTACTGACGGAATCCTTACTTCTGTTACCAACTTGCTAAATTTTACTCATATCACTAGTTTCAGAATTACAAGGCATGGGCGTTACAGAGCCATTGCCTTTGTCGTTTGCCATAACAGTGTGCAAACCAATTTGACCTTTGCCCTTGCTATTGAACTTCGACCCTACCTCGGATTCTATATTTCCAGGTTGACTCACTGGGACTGTTTGTCGGTCAGCCCAAACAGCCCGCTTGTGTTTAACTGCTTATTCATAGTCTTTCCTTTTTGTTTAGGTTGAAAATCTAGACAGTCCCTTTTCAAATGATCAGGGCTATTTCAAAGTCAGCAGAGCTTTTCTTTTCTGTCAACTTTTACCTCTTTTTTAGATTTACTATTTTCCAACTTGTCTAGTCGTTTCATGACCTTTGAAAACATCTCCTGTACATCATTTTGTTTTTCAGTAGACTGACCTATGTCATCATCAGTTGCCTGTGACACTTTACCCTTTGACCTACTATGCCTCTGTAAAGCCTGAAAATTTTCCTCTAACAAGGCAGCCTTGAGGACACTTTCTAATGTAGCATTGGGCAACCCACCATCTTCATGAATCTTTCTCTGCAAAGACATGCCGGGGATTGCTTCAAAAAATGCTTCAATACACAATCTTTCAAAAATTGAGCCTGTCATACCAGGGTAAGCTTTTATTATTATTTCGCGGACCTGTTGTGCTAACTCACGCAAAGGCTGGTTCTTACCGCATACAATGGTTTTTGCTGAAAGCCTATATACATCTTGCATGTGTGTGCTGCCAAACCGCTGACTGAGAATTGAACAGAGCTCTTTGTAAGTTTTCACATTGCCGCAACCGTGTGTAACAAAACGCAAAGCCCTGTCTCGAAGACGAGACATAAGAACATTATATTTCTGTTCTGGCGACCAACCACTGAGATCTGCACAAATGTCAAAGTGAGTTTGGAACTCGCAGAAATAAACACTACCGTCATAGGTTTCTGGCTTCACAAAACTAAATTTCCCTGTACCCGTATTTGATACATTCAGAGCTGTGTAATTTGGTCTTGACTGTGACATTTTAAAGGCAACAGAACCCTCATCAGTTGTAACAATAGGGGTAGGACAAGAGACTGTTGTTACCATAGTACTTGCAGATACTGATGAAAATATTGGCTGTGTTGCCAATGGCAACCAATCCATTCCCTGAGAACTAACTGACCTAGCGACCCCTAACTGCTCTGTAGAAGCTGTAACCGAACCAACCTCTGGTTGTTTATTGAAACCCAACCCGCTACTATTCAATTCACCAGGCCCAGCACGAGAAGGTCCACCCAAAGCACTTCCTATCATTACTATAGGCATTGCCACTGATTGGCGTGTGAGGGCGCTTTCCTCCCCAACCGGCCTAATAGGTGTACTATGCTGTGACATTGAACCCAACCCGACAAATGTCTGCATCATTCACTGAAGCTGATCGGCTACCCCTTTGATTTTCTGCACTTCACTTGCGATATCACAAACCGATCTTTCCATGGTATCTAACCGTCTACTCATTTCCAAATCATTCTTACTTTCCCCTACCACTGATGACCCCGTCCTGTGCCTCGGAAGACACTGTTTCTACGCACATACACTGGCAGCGTACTTAAACCCTGATCAGAACTAACAGTAGAATTTAAAGCTGTTTCCTTAGACATGTTGTCGATCCCGCTGTCAAATTTAGTGTTAAAAACAACTTCCTTATCTCCAGACTGCGATAGCATCGTATCCCTAATAGGTGTAGCCGTTGTGTACAAGACTAATGTTTCAATTAAAACACCAAAAACGTAAGCTTATGTGTAATTCAATCTATCCTTCGGCGCAAAAAGGTCCAGCCTGACGACTGCACCTTCAAACTGTAAAGCGTTCAAACAAACAAAAAATAAAATAAATCAGACAACAAAAGTCAGATGATCGTACTAGTCCAACAAAAGTCAAACCGGGTGAGGTGTACCGTGCCCAGAGCACCAATCATCTGACAAACCTTTAAAAATGCGCCCGTTCTCGAATGTTTGACGGCAATTGAAAGTCTCGAGATGTCGTCTCTAGCTGTAGCTGATATAAACGACAACAATCCCAGCGCTGCTAACCAATGTGGTGGACGGGACTCCACTCAGGATCAGATGAATATCTGGTAACGTGGCTTCGATCCAAGAAATCCCGCTCCCCAACTCTTCCACACACACGTTGTTCTAGAGGTCCTGTCCGGCTACACCACTGGGTAAATACCCATAAAAACGCCCTGGATAGAAATAGCGACTACAACCAACGTCCTAAGCTAAATAACATAAGGATCTTGTGATCGCTGAACTCCGGACTGCCCCGGCGAAAGTGACGGTGGTCTAACATGGACTAACATGTTAGTTCATGGTCATTTGACCATGGTCAACCTTGGTAGTTCACGGTCGACCATGTTTGTTAAATGGCACAAATTACTATGGTTGTCCATGGTCACCAACCATGGTCAACCACGGTAAACCAAGGTAGTTAACCATGGTTAACCATGGTTGACTATGGGCATCAAACATGGTTGCCCATGTTATTAACCTTGGTCAACCATGAACACCGACCAATGGTATTTGATGGTTTTTGAATCAAAACCTCGGGTTGAAAATTGTCAGAACGGAAAAAATCTTTGTATAAACCTCACCAAAACACCAATGATCCTGACTGGTGTCATTATAACTTGACAGACTCGCTTGGGGATCAGCAAACTTAGCCTCCATTAAAGTGTCCACTGCAATAACAGCCAAGCCCTTCAGATTCTATCAAAGATCATCCTCCAACATCTTCTGAGTGTTTCCCTGAATGTTCGATGAGCAAAAATATCCAAAATTTCTCCCAAAATCAATGTTAAAACCACAGCTACTTTTCCAGTTGTTCACTGAACAGACAATCCGTTTGAAGTGAATTTTTAAGATGGCTGCTTCAAATGAGCCAATCAAATGCATTGCTTTATGACATGTGACATCATGGTAAAGGGTCAAAGGTCCAATGACAATGGACCTATGACCTTGCCTATGTTGATATCATGTTTCGAGGCAAACATTGAGTGAGACTGAGATAGTCTGAACTTCCTGCAATTGCAGCAGTGCTTTCATGCCCTCCATGTCAATAATTCCAAGAAATTCAGCTCGATATTTGTCCACAGTCTTCTGACATGAACAAGAATATAGCAAATTGGTCTAAGCTTCCCAGGCAATGACATTAATTCTCTCTAACAACTGTGAATGGTGTCAAGAGACTCAACTATGTAAATATAGGAGTGTATATACATACAGACTATTATCAATATGATCATCAAGAAAATTGGGGATCAAAATTAAACTACCATGAGTCATCAAATATCATGGTCAACCATCGTTGACCATCGGTAACCATGGTCAACCATGGTAGCCAATATCCATAAACAGGTCAGCCATGATAGACCGTGGTTAACTGTGATAGACCATAGTATTGGAATGCCTACTGTAGTCTCATATCATGGCCAACCATGGTAGTTCACGGTTAAACATCAAAAACCATCAAATACCTTGTTGACCATGGTACACCACAGTTGACATTTCGCCGGGGCGGCTACCACAGCGAGGAAAGGTTGAAATTAACTAAAACTCGACAGAGCTGAGCGACAACGATGTTGACACTACGCCATGGAAAGTTTTTCTCTTTGAAAGCATGCTAACATTCCACAAATCACATGACTCCTATTGCACTTCTGATTGGCCACAATCCCCCTGTCCAGAAGGTAAGGAAACCCGTCACTCACAGCCAACAAGTGACGAAATGAAGCCGAAATGAAGCGATATACCGATCACGTATCACATTAGCATTTCCATAACAGTATATAGACAACCATGGCTGCAGCAGTAGGAATGACAGTTCTCGGTGCTGTATTAAATGTAACGGCATTCACAGGTGGAAATATAATCGGTCAAAAGCTTAGCGGGAACAAAAGTGCTCTTATTGAAGAAAAAAATAGACATGATAAGGCTCTAGAAAAATTTGAACATGATCACAATGACTGGTCAGGAAAAAGGTTGCTCCAGGCTGATTGGGAAAGAGAAAATCAGGCAAAAGATGCACATGCTGCGGCCGACAGATGCAGAAATCCTGGAAGAAGCGGCAGCTACTGCGTCTGCGCCCTTTCGGAACGGTTCTGAAAAGGTCAGTGCCAGTTCAATTCTCCGATTATTGTCAGACCAGCCCCGGGCAAAAAAAAATATGAAATGATCTATATTGCTGGGGGACTGGTCATAGGATGGTTTTTGATTCACTAGGCTGCTGGCGCTAGCGCCAACAATTCAATACAAAACCTAGTCGGCCAGTTATTGAAATTGACTATATTTCCATCCTGATCTGTTATCCGGATACGCATTGAAGTCATGTATTCTGTCTTACTCAATGGCTTGGCGGAGTTTCCCCAAAAGTCATCTTTAACCTTTTCACCTATTTCTTTTGCACCACGAACGGGAAGTATTTCTAGATGGTCTGAGGATTTTGCATGTATGTATTCACCCAAGGCGCTTGTAAGGTAATTTTTAGTCTTACCGATAACATCTGTATGAATTATTTATTCAGTAAATGTCATGAAATCTGCTAGTTTTGGACTCATGGTACTTTTTACACAGGATTGCCCTTAGGCTCATTTGAAAGCCGAAGAGGTTTGCGAAGTTACCTGGATTATTAAAAAAGACTTTAACATCTTTAGCCAGTGTGAGACAAACGTGACCTGTTGACAGACTTTTTTCAAAATTGATTTTCTGCATCCAAATCGCTTTATTGAGGGTATCAATATTGTAGTTACCTGGACGTATTGATTTAGTCTTCTTCGGTTGACTGCCTTCTTGATATTTTACTACATTATTCGCCAATGTTATGTTATGCCATTAATTGTAGAGTGTGCATTCTAGCAGTTTTATTTTTGTAAACTGTGTCATGTCAATGCTAGGATTAAAATCAACAGAGCGAGACCGCACGTTTTGCTTTCAATCGAAATGTACATCCCTTGTTGCATATCATTACAGGCTATTATTTAGTTTTTCACTGTTATATACGACCATACCGTGAGGATCACGTCAGTCACTAGAAACTTTGGTATAAAATTGAGCTCGAAGATCTGCGCGACGTTAAAGTTAATGATCATACTAAGATCGCAGGTAACCATAATTAAGAGTATGTCCTTCTATATAAAGACTGAGAAAAACAGTTTGTCTTGGCCACAGCTGCTGTACAGGAACATAAACATTCTGTAGAGTTTTCTAGTCAGGAAGATGTAGATGAAAGTATAGTCACTACAAAGGCTACAAATGATCCTACTCCCTTTGCTCTGACATGGGATAGGTCTAGTCAGAAATTTGGACCTTATAATGTGCCGCGTAACATCTTAGATATATTGGATGGTGTAATTGCAGGTGGGGTCACTGAACTGCTGGGAACTCCCAATCTGATTTATTTCGACAGCAACGATTTTCGTTGTTGGCTTATGCCTGAGAATCCGTACACCCTACTACTCAGTTTACTGTTTCATCTCGAGATTAGTCCTCATGCAACAATAATGAAGTCAGACAATACATTGCAAAGGTGGATAAACTCGGGGAAGAATTATTGTTGATACTATGCTAGTGGAACCCCAGCAAGATTATTTTGGGACACGGCGAGCTCAAAACTGGGTCTGCAAAGTGTCGGGGAGGAGACAGCTGTATTAACTTTACAGATGACCAATCAACAGATGATAGATAATATGAAAATACTTCAGCATGGTACGGTTCTAATTAGGTGTATAGCTACAGGAGACGAGTTGGATGATTTGGTCCGAGTTTACGCAATCACTATGGGCAAAAAGGGCCCTAACTTGTTCAGTACAGCGCCCCCACCGGACAACGCTTTGGGCTGGTTGCTAGTGACGACAGTGAACATTGTATCAATTTCATTTCAATAAAATATCGATCGAAATCTGCTCGCCTGTCGCTCGTATTTTCAGGTTACGCCATGAATTTTTCCATGACAGCCCGTATATATTGACTTATGTACCATAAAATCAACGTATCGGTTGTTTTCTTCCACTCAAATTGAATCGAAGACAATTTGTTTAGTTTTGGTGATACTTTTATGTCTCAGCATATTTTGGTGCTCTTTGGACAAGTTTGGCGCCATGCAATCCGCGGGTATGCAACACAACATTGTAACAATTCGCAACAAAAGAATATCGATCGATAACGTTCACTACACGTTCACAGTGGAGACTCTACACCAGTTCACTTCCGTTTCGTGTTATTTTTACCAATTTACTGCAATATTCATGGTTCATATTCACCCAAATTTTGTATAAAAGACAACAACCTGACAGGTATTTGATCTGTACAATTTAGGAGACACTTGCTTATTAATTTGCGTCAATTTCAGACCCTTGTTCTGCACATGTAAACGCCGTCAGATCGCCATATTGTTGACGGCAACAGTATATTTCAGTGATCAGAATAAATAGAATGGCGATAAAACAAATTTTACGAAGAAATTCAAAAATCTAAAACAATACGATTTCTGCTTATTAGTCAAAGGATCACCGTGCCAATTTTCATTATCATTGGTTCAGAATTGAAAAATTTGAACCGGCGAGAAGTTTGCAATGTGTTCGGTCGATCGGACGCACATAAACGCCATTGTTTTCTATGGGAATCGAGATTATTCGGCACATCGTAAAATGAAAAATACATCTGAAAAAACCTGCCGGTTTAAATTTTTCATTTCGCTGTTATTTCTCACAATATTTGAGATTAAGCATCTCATGAAGGTTAACTAAAACTCTATGGTTTTAGTTTTTTTAAATTTCCCTCTTATTTTTATGAAATTACGAGTTTACGATCGTTTGTGCTGTTGGCCGTGTTTTCGCCTATTTTTGCATAGAGTGTTTTCGCTTCGGTATTTTAAGAATTCCTTAATGACATTATTGCCGAAATATCATAATGGACAGAGGAACATATGAGGAAATGGAATCTGCATCTATTTCCTGAATATTTAGCTGTGCGGCAAAGAAATTCGGCTAAGTTTTCAACATTACGCGGAAACTTGATTTGCCTCTCTTTACACTCATTCAGCGTATGTGCGGCAAAAAATTGTCACATGTTGAGTGAACAATATAGAGGCCATTTTGCCCACAGTGAATGAAAATGGATAACAGAACATCTTGTGATATTATCATAAATATTGATAAAGATCGTAGTGATACAAATATTACCTGTTTTGTTGGTGGGAATAGGGTAGAGGATTCCTCTGGAAGTTCATTTGTTCGTAAAGATGCAGGTGTAAACACTTTAGATATCAGTGTTATTTAATCTGAAACGTCTCATTTTGTTTGAAATGATGGTCTTCCCTCACATATTAAGTTCCCAGGAAATTTCTAAAATTTTAACTATCTCCTAAGCAAATGAAATGAAAGTTGACTCCATAGAGAACAGTCCCAGCATGTCGCTACATGTCTACGTGGGTTCATAAACAGGTCACCCTTGCTTGCACAATCCATGTTAGTGGTCTATGACTCACTGCCTACGCTTGCACAATAGTGATCGTTGCTAGGGCTCCACAGTAGGTATTTGTAAGGGCTACAGGGAGGGGGATTTCCCTCCCTGTATCTATTTTCGAATAAAATGGAGTAAAAATTCTTACTTGTCCCGGTTATACGCAATTTACATTACTACTGACGACGGTAAAAACTTACTGACTGAAAGTACGTAATAAGTAATCACTCTAAGTGATTGATCATAAGAGAATTGAAAAAGTTTGAGAGTCTAAATATGTCTCCCAGATGCGCATTCTACTTCAATAAATACTTTGAAAACTGTGAATTTGCGAACTATTTTAAACAAAACGTCCTATCCTCGTGAAGACCACACGATAATCTCTGGTTTTTACTTTGAAACAATGAGCCTCGAATGAGAGCATTTAATCATTAATTATCTTTCTCTGTCTTTCTCAACTTACAATCAGTTCTCCGTTTAGTACATATCGTTTGAAATGTGAGAAGTCTTGGCAAATATATAGTAGTGTTATGCCTCATGCCATCTGCAGGAATTCTGGAGCGATTATTGTCTTTAAAATTGATGGATATTTGACCATGAGGCCGACAGTTGAGTAAATAATGTAGTACGCGCTTCAAAAGTAAAAGATAGATACTCTCTCTCTCTCTCTCTCTCTCTCTCTCTCTCTCTCTCTCTCTCTCGTATATTATTTGTCTAGCTTGTAAGTTAACTTTCTAAACAATGGTTGTTGAAAATCAAGCCTATATTGACACTATAAAGTATGGTTTTCACAAATGCTCTGAACCTTTAAATTCAAGCATAAAGTCATGAATTGTGTTCCTTTTCCATATTTATCTTGCAACAAATTCTTCGTTTACCACTATATCGTTTGATATTTGAAAATATCTTGAAAATTAATGGACCTTGCTTAACCATGTGACTGAGGGTCTTGTACGATTATATAGTATGCGAATCAAAAGTAAACGGACAAAACGTTCGATAACATTTTCCTTAAAGTGTCTTCCACACATTTAATTTTTCATTCAACGGAAAATATAAGGGTAAAGTGGAGATTTTTTGTACTTGAGAAACAAACTACCCAAGATTTACCGATACCTGGAATTCAAAATGAATGCAATCCCTGCATTAACTCTATCGAGCAAAAACAAAAATAGCCTGACGATTATCAAAAACCTGCGACTGTGAGAATCTAATAACTTAAAGAATCCCATTGAGCAGCATATAAGAAGAGAATTTAAAGTTTGAGAGTCCAAATAGTCCAAATTCTCTCTCTCTCTCTCTCTCTCTCTCTCTCTCTCTCTCTCTCTCTCTCTCTCTCGTATATTATACGTCTAGGTTGTAAGTTTACTTTCTAAACAATGATTGTTGAAGATCAATCCAAGCCTATATTGGCACAATAAAGTACTATTATGGTTTTCACAAATGCTTTGAACCTTAAATTCAAACATAAAGTCATGAATTGTGTTCCTCTTTCATATTTATCTTACAACGAATTCTTCTTTTACTACAATATCGTTTGATACTTGAAAGTATCTTGAAAATAAATGGACCTTGTTTTACCATGTGACAGAGGGTCTTGTACGGATATAGTATGCGAATCAAAAGTAGAAGGACAAAACGTTTGATAATATTTTCCGCAAAGTGTCTTTCACACATTTAATTTTTCATTCAAGGAAAAAAATTACCGTGAAGTGTAGATTATTGGAAGCTGAGAAAAAAAACTACCCAAGATTTACCAACATCTGAAATTCAAAATGGCTGCAATACCTGCATGAACTCTAACAAGCAAAACAAAGAAAAAACCCTGACATCAAAAAACTACAACTTTAAAAATCTAATTACTGAAGGAATCCCTCTGAGGAGTATATAAGAAGAGAATTGAAAAAAGTTTGAGAGTCCAAATATCTCCAAGATGCGCATTCTATCCAAATAAATTTTTTTAAAACTGAAAATTTGGGAATTTTCAATCAAAAATTCAACTCACTGCAAGAGCAATACACAATCTTGAAATGTATCCCCATGACAAACAATATGTGTGTAAATATAAAAAAGCGGAGTAAAATCTCTCTCTCTCTCTCTCTCTCTCTCTCTCTCTCTCTCTCTCGTATATTATACGTCTAGTTTGTAAGTTTACTTTCTAAAGAATGATTGTTAAAAATCAATCCAAGCCTATAAAGGCACTATGCAGTGCCGTTATGGTTTTCACAGATGCTTTGAACTCAAAATTCAAACATTAAGTCATGAATTGTGTTCGTCTTTTATATGTATCTTACAACGAATTCTTCTTTTACTACTATATCGTTTGATATTTGAAAATATCTTGAAAATTAATGGACCTTGCTTAACCATGTGACAGAGGGTCTTGTACGGATACAGTATGCGAATCAAAAGTAGAAGGACAAAACGTTTGATAATATTTTCCTCAAAGTGTCTTTCACACATTTAATTTTTCATTCAAGGACAAAAATTTAGGGTGAAGTGGACATTATTTGTACTTGAGAAAAAACTACCCAAGATTTACCGATATCTGAAATTCAAAATGGCTGCAATACCTGCATGAACTCTATTGAGCAAAAATGGGAAAAAAACTGACGATTATCGAAAAACTACAACTGTAAAAATCTAATTACTTAAGGAATCCCTCTGAGGATTATATAAGAAGAGAATTGAAAAAAAAATTGAGAGTCCAAATATCTTTCCCAGATGCGCATTCTATCCAAATAAAATCTTTTAAAACTGAAAATTTGGGAATTCTCAATCAAAATATTCTACTCTCTGCAAGAGCAATAGACAATCTCGAAATTTACCTCCATGTCAAACAATATGTGTGTAAATATATAAAAAGCGGAGTAACATCTGTCTGTCTGTCTCTTACTCTCTGTCTCTCTCCCTCTCGCTCGCTCCCTCTTTCTCTCTCTGTTCTCTCATCTCTCTCATCTCTCTCTTCATCCATATCTCTCTCTCTCTCTCTCTCTCTCTCTCTCTCTCTCTCTCTCTCTCTCTCTCTCTCATATATTTTATCTCTAGGATGTATGTTTACTTTCTAAACATATTTTCAAAAGCAATTCAAGTCATCTGTGGCATTATAAACAATGTTATGGATTCAATTAATGCATTGATTCTTTCATTCAAGCAATCGATCATAATTATGTTTCTCTTTAAACATTATGTAACGATGAATTCTTATTTCAGTGCATATCGTTTGTAATGTGATTAGTCTGTGCAAGTATATATAGTCCTATGCCTAATTGCATTTGAAGCTATTCTAAAGAGAACATTGTTTTTAAAATTGATGGACCATGTTTGACCACCAAAGTGACGTTTTTTACGCAATGTAATGTGCACCTCCAAAGTAAACCGTTGAATATCCCTCTTTTCTTATTCCTAGGCGGTAAGTTTATTTCCTAAACAATGATTGTTAACAAAACCGAACCAAATCATCAATAGCATTATAAACTATCATTATAGTTTCACAAATACTTTAAACCTTCAAATTCATGCATTAAATCATGAATTTTGTTCCTTCAATGAACTGATCATGTTTGACCATCCGACTGACTGGTGTAAACGTACGATGACATTCGAATGCAAACTAAAAGGCTGATTATTACGATCATATTTTCTTCAAAGCATCGTCTAGAAATTCAATTTTTTAAACAAGAAAAAAACTAGGGATCAAGTGCAAATTTCCCCATAATACAGAAACTAATACAGAAACAAATAATGCGTTTTTATAATATTTGTAATCAAATGATCGATATCCCTGCGTTAATTCTATTCAGTAAAATATATTTACGACCTTCAAAAACGACGACGGTAAAAACATACTGACTGAAAGTATTTAATAAGTAATCCCTCTAAGCGGTTGATCATAAGAGAATTGAAAAAAAGGTGAGAGTCCTAATATGTCCTCAAGGGGCACATTCTACTTTAATAAATACTTTGAAAACTGTGAATTTGCGATCTACTTTGAATCAAACGTCCTATCCTCGTGAAGAGCAATCGATAATCTCTGGTTTTACCTATTAAACAATGAGTCTTCAATAAAAGCAATTAATCATTAATTATGTTCCTCTTTCATATTTACCTTACCATAACTTGTTTTTTAGTACATATCATTTGAAATGGGAACAGTCTTGGCAAGAATATAGTAGTGTTATGCCTTATGTCATCTGCAAGAATTCTAGAGCGACTATTGTCTTTAAAATTAATGGATAATATTTGACAATCAGGCAGACGGTTTTGTCATAATGTAGTATGCGCGCCAAAAGTAAACGATTGAAACTAACGCGCTCTCTCTCTCTCTCTCTCTCTCTCTCTCTCTCTCTCTCTCGTATATTATATATCTAGTTTGTAAGTTTACTTTCTCAACAATGAGTGTTGCAAATCAACCAAAGCCTACATTGGCATTATAAAGTACCATAATGGTTTTCACAAATGGTTTGAACTTTAAATTCAAGCATTAGGTCATGAATTGTGTTCCCTTTTCATATTTATCTTACAACAAATTTTTTCTTTTACTACGATATCGTTTGATATTTGAAAGTATCTTGAAAATTAATGGACCTTGTTTAACCATGTGACAGAGGGTGTTGTACGTATATAGTATGCGAATCTAAAGTAAAAGGCCAAAACATTCGTTTATATTTTCCTCAAGGTGTCTATCACACATTTCATTTTTAATTCAAGGATAAACATTAGGGATGAAGAGAACTTTTTCGTACATGAGAAACAAACTACCCGAGATGTAACGATATCTGAAATTTAAAACGGTTGCAATTCCTGCATTAACTCTATCGAGTAAACACAAAAACCTGACGATTACAAAACAACTACGACTGTGAAAATCTAATTACCTATGGAATCTCACTGAGCAGTATATCAGAAGAGAGTTGAAAAAAGTTTGAGAGTCCAAATCTCTCTCTCTCTCTCTCTCTCTCTCTCTCTCTCTCTCTCTCTCTCTCTCTCTCGTATATTATATGTCTAGCGTGTAAGTTTACCTTCTAAACAATGAATTTTGAAAATCAATCCAAGCCTATATCGACATTATAAAGTCCCATTATGGTTTTCACAAATGCTTTGAACCTTAATTTCAAACATTAAGTCATCAATTGTGTTCCTCTTTCATATTTATGCTACAATAAATTTCTTCTTTTACTACAATATCGTTTGATATTTGAAAGTATCTTGAAAATTAATGGACCTTGTTTAACCTTGTGACAGAGGGTCTTGTACGTATATAGTATGTGAATCAAAAGTAAAAGGCCAAAACGTTCGTTAATCTTTTCGTCAAAGTGTCTTTCACACATTTAATTTTTCATTCAAGGATAAAAATTAGGGGTGAAGTAGAGATTTTTAAGACGTGAAAAACAAACAACCCAAAATTTACCGATATCTGAAATTTAAAATGGCTGCAATTCCTGCATTAACTCTATCGAGTAAAAACATAAATATGAAGATTATCGAAAAACTACGATTGTGAAAATCAAATCACTTAAGGAATCCCACTGAGCAGTATATCAGAAGAGAATTGGAAAAAGTTCCAGAGTCCAAATATCTCTCTAATATGCGCATTCTATCGAAATAATATTTTGTAAAACTGAAAATTGGCGAATTCTGAACCAAACAGTCTATCTCTGCAAGAGCAATGATAGACAATCTCAAAAATTACCTCCATGTCAAACAATATGTGTGTAAATATATGATAAGTAGAGTAAAATCTCTCTCTCTCTCTCTCTCTCTCTCTCTCTCTCTCTCTCTCTCGTATATTATACGTCTAGCTTGTAAGTTTACTTTCTAAGCAATTATTGTTGAAAATCAATCCAAGCCTACATCGGTATTATAAAGTACCATCATGGTTTTCACAAATGCTTTGAACCTTAAATTCACGCATTAAGTCATGAATTGTGTTCCTCTTTCATATTTATCTTACAACAAATTTCTTTCTGTACTACAATATCGTTTGATATTTGAAACTATCTTGAAAATAAATAGACCTTGCGTAACCGTGTGACAGAGGGTGTTGTACGTATGTAGTATGCGAATGAAACGTAAAAGGACAAAACGTTCGTGAATATTTCCTCAAGGTGTCTTTCACACATTTAATTTTTCATTCAAGGATAAAGATTAGAGATGAAGTAGGGATTTTTTAGGAATTGAGGAACAAACTACTCAACATTTACCGATATCTGAAACTCTAAATGGCTGCAATCCTTGCATTAACTCTATCGAGTAAAACACAAAAAATGAAGATTATCGAAAAACTACGACTGTGAAAATCGAATAACTTAAGGAATCGCACTGAGCAGTATATAAGAAGAGAATTTAAAAAAGTTTGAGAGTCCAAACATCTCTCCAAAATGTGCATTGTATCCAAATAATACTTTGTAAAGCTGAAAATTGGCGAATTTTTAACAAAACATTCTACGCTGTGCAAGAGCAATAGACAATCTCGAAAAGTATCTCCATGTCAAACAATATGTGTTTTAATATATAATAAGTAGAGTAAAATCTCTCTCTCTCTCTCTCTCTCTCTCTCTCTCTCTCTCTCTCTCTCAACATCATATCATATATCCAGCCGGTATGTTTATTTCCTAAAAAATGATTGTTTAAAATCAGCCTGAGCTCTCTGTCCCTTCAAAAACTACCGCCATGCATTTAACCAATACATTGAATCTTTTATGTATGCACTTAGTTTGGAATTATATGGCTCTTTAACATTTATTTTAAGAAGTTATTCTTCTTCATGTACAAATCGTATGGAATATGAAAGTGTCTTTAAAAATTAATGGGTATGCGTGACCATGTGACGAGGGTGTGTAGGTGATTTAATATGCGAATCAAAAGTAAAAGACTGAAACGTTAGCTTGTATTTTCCTATTATTGTCTTTCACACATTTGATTGTTCAATCAAGAATAAAAATGAGCGGTCAAGTGTAAATTTTTTAGTACTAAAGAAACAAACTACCTAAGATTTACCAACATCTGAAACTCAAAATGGCCGGTATCCAGCATTAACTCTATCGAGCAATGTAAATTTCACGATTATCAAAATACTACGACGGTAAAAGTTTTGTTACTTAAAGGACTTCAAAAGGAATCCATCTCAGCAGTATATCTGAAGAAAATTGAAAAAAATTTGATAGTCCAAATTTCATTCCCGGATGCGCATTATTTCCAAATAATAACTTTTAAAACTGAAAATTTGTCTATTTTGATTCAAACATTCTATCCTCTATAAGAGCAATAGACAATCTCGAAATTTACCTCCATTTCAAACGATACATGTGTAAATATATGTTTATTTCCTAAACACTGATTGTTCAAACGCTATCGAAGCCATCGATGGCATTATAAATTTTTGTTATGGATTCAAACAATACATTAATCCTTTTATATAAGCAATCAATCATAATTATGTTTCCCTTTAATATTTATCTTACAATGAATTCTTATTTTAGTGCATATCATGTGAAATGTGAATAGTCTTGGCAAGTATATATATAGTCCTATGCCTCATTTCATTTGAAACTATTCTATAGAGAACATTGTTTTTAAAATTGATGGACCATCTTTGACCATCAAAGAGACGTTTTTTGTACGTAATAAAGTGTGTACCTAAAAAGTAAACTGTTGAAAATCTCTCTCTCTCTCTCTCTCTCTCTCTCTCTCTCTCTCTCTCTCTCTCATATCATATCGTATATCCAGCATGTATGTTTATGTCCTAAAGACTGATTACTGAAAATCAATCCGAGCTCTCTGTGGCTGTAAAAAACTACCGTTATGCATTCAACCAATACATTCAAACATTAATTGATGCACTGAGTCAGCAATTATGTGTTTTTTCACATTCATCTTAAGAAATAATTCTTCTTCAAGCACATATCGTTTGGAATATGAAAGTGTGTTTAAAAGTAATGGATTTGCGTGACCATGTGACGAGGGTGTGTAGGTGATTTAATATGTGAATCAAAAGTAAAAGACTGAAATGTTAGCTTGTATTTTCCTAAAAGTGTCTTTTACACATTTGATTGTTCAATCAAGAATAAAAATGAGCGGTCAAGTGTAAATTTTTATTACTTGAGAAACAAACTACCTAAGATTTACCGACATCTGAAACTCAAAATGGCCACTATCCAGCGTTAACTCTATCATGCAATGTAAATTTCACGATTATCTAAATACTACGACGGTAAAAGTTTTGTTACTTAAAGGACTTCAAAAGAAATCCATCTGAGCAGTATATCAGAAGAGAATAGGAAAAAGTTCGACAGTCCAAATTTTGCTCCCAGATGCGCATTCTATCCAAATAATAACTTTTAAAACTGAAAATTTGCGAATTTGAGTTCAAACATTGTATCCCCTGCAAGAGCAATAGACTATCTCGAAATTTACCTCCATGTCAAACACTATTTGTGTAAATATATAATAGGTAGAGTAAAATCTGTCAGTTTGTCTGTCTGTCTCTCTCTCTCTCTCTCTCTCTCTCTCTCTCTCTCTCTCTCTCTCTCTCTCTCTCTCTCTCTCTCAATTTTACAGAAGGTAAGTTTCGTTTCCTGCATGTCTATTCTGGAGGGAAGTTACACAATTTCCTAAAATAGCATACGCATTTCAGCCAACACATTGAACATTTCATAAATGAATTCCAATATTATTTCAGTCTTCTTTGAGTTTGGACTTGTAACCAAAACCACATCGTTGAGTGTTATTATTAGAGTGTAATCGACACTATCTGCTCTTTTCCGTAATTGTATCCCTTCAGGTACACACAGATCATTCAGGTGTACCTATAGACCTTGGCCATTTACTTTAAAGTTTTTCTTCAGGTTCCATGAGATATTTCATAACCAGCGAATGAATTGCCTTCAATGGTTGACGAAGACGCTTCTCTTTTTGCATGTAAAGATAAAACGATAAACGTGTTTTTGGACCTGTATATTGTCACTATTTAAAAAAGAGATCATTTAACTGATAAAGGTTTACAGGAATGCATTGCAATTGCATCCAAAACATCCCCAAACCCCTTCAGACTGTGGAAAAATAGATGAGAACCGTTAGGCGATTTCTTTAGATATAGCCAGCTTCTCACATAAGATAGGATTTCGCCTTCAATTTCTTCAGATTACGTAAAGTGACAGTTAAGTAAGCTAACCAGGAGTTCAGCTTTGAGCAGCACATGATGTTTATGGCCTGTAGTTTAGCTTTTGTTGGTGAAGGCCAGGCATCTATCATTTCAAGGGTATCTGTGAAATCGTTGATCAGTACTCTGGCATCGTCGACATAACCTTGTACTGGATAAGGGATTGACACAGGTTCGTTTGGGTTTTCATACAACAGGGTCGCTTATCGATGCCTTGTTCGAACACAATAACGCTCCCTGGGGATCCTTGCATGATGCTTTTACCACTCAGTCCGAATCAATTTGATGAAAAGTATATGTGATGCATGCAGAAGTGAGATCGTTCGCCAATCATCAACTACCGACGGATCTCCGTATTTCTTCGGAATAAGTGTTATATTGCCATGATTTCTGTGTTGGAGCTTACTTCAATGCACACCTACACTTTTCTTTGAAACGATTCTCGATTACTTGTGTATTAATGGAGCATTCTTGTTTTTCATGCGTTGACAATTAATGTTAATGATTTCAATAGCTTTCCTTGTTCCCCTTGCCACTTACATGAACGTAATCCATCTCAGCTAATGGTAGCATCGTTGTCATTAGCTGGATTCCAAATGTTGTTGAACGGCAAATTGACGAAATGGCGAAATGAAGAAATAAAGAAGCTGAAAAATAGAGAAATTAACAATTGCCATCCAAAATATGCTTGATACTATGTCAATAACCAACGTCGTCATTTGCAATGTTTGTGGACTGATTTCAATGCCATCTCGATATAGAACACCTTGACACCAGTGAATCATTGCAGTTTGAAAGCCGTCATTGTTTACGGCACGGGGGGCGCGGAGGAATCAGAGGGGTCACTAACACACCTGAGAGCTACAAGGGGAGGTTCTCAAAATATGTAAAGGAAGAGGGGGTCTTCTCAAGTTATTGGAAATTGTACTGAGGCATTTAATGCAGTTATGAAATGATATAAAAAGTAAAAGAAAACAATGAAAAACGTTATTGATTTTAAATTGTACAATTTTATGGTACGTGGTACAATCTGATATACGTGTATACGTAGTGTTGTGACCAGAGGTGGAAGGAGAGCTTGGTCATTAAGGAATTTTTTCAGCAGATGCCAATATTAGTGCACAAGATCTAGGACAAACCTGAACTGTTGTGAATTCACCCTTTATTATCACAGAAATATTATTTTAATGGACTTACGTTCAATAACCATTTTGATATTTAACCAAACGTATCAAATTTAAATAATACTATAATAAGATAATATTCCCTTATATTTTCTTTGTTCAGCGAAGGAAAATACGAGTGATGCACTGACCGTATCACCGAGTCAAAGACGAGTGGTGACACTGCCATTACGTCATGAGTATTTTCCGAGCTGAACGAAGAATAATATTAGGTAATAATGTACTTTTCACATGCAAAAGTTAAGAATTCTTTATTTTTTGCAAATGACAAGAGGTTTTCCATTACGATTCCCCACTTAAACGTTTGAACTACTTTAGGAATAATATAAATACGCCGTGGGCAAGTTTTCAATCATTTCCAGCCGTCCGTCGCGTATGCGAGGAACACGGCGTTCACGTCCGTGTACAGAGCAATTGCTAGACGACCTCTCGGTCAACACGTACTGTCCGCAAAGTTATACACTATTTTAAAGTTAGCATAGGCCTAGAAATTTACCTCAGACAAAGTTACGCTACTTTTCGTGAACAAGAATCGACTGAAACTCGACGGCGCGAACACTGTGTAACGTCGCGCCTGACCTTGATTACAATGCTTAAGGAACACACGGTAACGCGACCAGCTTCGAGTTCGTTGTTTCCGTAAATCTTTCACGTAATTCCTTAGGAATATACAGGCGATACAATGTGTTTTCATTGCTTAGATTATTATTGTCGTAGTCTATGAGAATATCATTTCATTACATGATTTTGGAGGCCTGGACACCGCACTTGACCCCCTTATTGCACTGGAAACCGCATGTATACCGCAGAGCACTGTACTTCGAATGTTCACGTCGGCGGGGTCTATACGAATACGAACCCCTATATTGGCGACAAAACTAAAACACAAGGACTCAAAATTTGCCTAAAGGGTGTATTTTGTCAGACTCTATTAATCATGACTATTTTTACGATATTTTTTGATCGTTGGAGAAATACATGTTGTTTGTTTAAAAAGACGAGCACACCGAAGATCGCCGCAAAATAAGTCCAAGGCACTAAAATTGATGAAATAGACGCAGGTTGTCGTGACGTAGAAAGACAAGAGAATAAATCACGTAGTTTTTGTTCGGACACGACAAAG
Source organism: Ptychodera flava (assembly GCA_001465055.1). NCBI lineage: Eukaryota > Metazoa > Hemichordata > Enteropneusta > Ptychoderidae > Ptychodera > Ptychodera flava. The sequence continues at coordinate 84,917 of LD346930.1, read as the reverse complement.
TTGGCTTGTGCATGTGATAATGCTGGATATTGTTAGAATGAGCTTTTATATCTACACTATTAGTCTGTTGTGCCTTTGAGTTTTATTTGTTTTGGTTTCACCTTTTTCAACCACCATAAGATATCTGATGACAATCTGGTAGTGTAAACCCAGATTTGACAGGTCATTACTGTTGCTATATCTGTAAATTATACAATTCATGTATTGATATCTAACTTTTTAAATGTGAGAGGAGACAGTCAAAATGTCTGTGTTAGAGAGAAGGGATTATTCAAATTCATCATGATTGGTCAGGGTCAACTCGAAAGTTTTGAGTTTCTAATGTAATTCCGCCGACCGTACCTCTGCAAGGCCATAACTAATAACGACTCCCTTAATTTGTGTGGAGACATCGCTGAATCAATAGTGCTGTGACATTTAATTTCTTCGCAACTTTATATGGGCCACTAAATTTAGCTAACAATGGTTCACCAATGATAGGCAGCACGACCAATACATCATCACCTGGTTTGAATGCACGTTCCTTACTGGTTTTGTCATATTGTGCCTTTATAGTTTCCTGGGTTAACTTTTCGTGTTTCGTTGCCAAATCGCAGGCCTTTAAAGCCTCTTTCTGTATGAGCTGACATAATCTAAAACATTTCTTTCATTAGATTTATTAGGAAATATGTCTTTCACAAACTTCAAAGGACTCCTAACTTCATGTCCATTTATAAATTCAAATGGGATACTCTTTTTTTTGCATCCCTTGCAGCAAATAGCACAAGTGGAATTCCTCTATCCAAGTTACTCTGATTCTCCAAACAGTAAGCCCGTAACATGTTTTTGAGAGTTTGGTGGTATCTTTCTAGGGATCCCTGCGACTGTGGGTGATAGGCAGACGATTTCAATTGTTTTATTTCTAGTTGATGCATCACTTCTTGAAATATACCGGACACGAAATTGCTTCCCTGATGAGATTGTATTTCCTTGTGTAATCCAAATCTCGTAAAAAACTGGGTGACAACTTCTTTTACTGCTTTCGAATTAATTTTCCTCAAGAGAAAGCCTTCTGGATATCTGTTTGATATATCCATTATAGTCAGCAAATACTGATTACCTGATTTGGTTTTCGAAAGTGCTCCGACACAATCAATTAGAATTTTTGTAAATGGCTCATCAAAGGCTGGCATTGGTATCAAAGGGAATGGCTTAATGGCAGGCTGTGGTTTACCTATCATTTGACACGCATGGCATGTTTGACTGTACTCTACTACATCAGTACTCAATTTTGGCCCCCAAAATGGTCTATGATTCTACCTCGAGTCTTTCTTATAGCTACATGTCCCGCCATGGGAACGTCATCAGCTAATTGCAATATTCCAGAACAATAGAACTTGGGCACCACTATCTGATATTTGACAGACCACATGTCATCAGCGGCAACTCTAGGGGGTCTCCATTTTCTCATCAGTACATCTGCCTTAATATAATAACACTCTGGAACTTTATCAGCCTCGGCTTCAGTACAAGCACTGGATAATATTTTGCTTTGCCTTATACGACATAGACCTGGTTAATACACAAGAAGGAAATATACCTAAATATTCATGGACTAAGCTTTCAGTCTCATTTTAGCTCACGTGTGTAAACACGTTGGCCTAATGTCATAGCGATGTCTGTCTGTCTGTCCGTGCGTGTGTCTGTCTGTCTGTTTACACGATAACTCAAAAACGCCTGAACGGATTCAAGTCAGGTTTGGTACACGGGTACCATATGCTACTTGTAAGAACTGATTAGATTTTGGTTAGTGTGGCTTGCATATTAATGAAGTCATGGAAGTCATGAAAGTTCCAACTCGGAGGCAAGCCAAATGGTTTTATAGTATTGGAGACGAACTCAGGGCTGCAAAGCAACGTCGGCGCTGTGCTGAGAGACAATGGTTGAAGACCAGACTGACAATTCATAAACAGTTATATACCCATGCTAAGAATACCTGACAAATATCGTTCACGAAGCTAAAACTAACTACTATAGTTGCAAAATCAACAACAGTCAAACATGCAAGCAATTGTTCAGTGTTACACATGATTTACTTGGCAACAAGAAACCCACTCCTCTTCCTGCCATATACCCTGCCATTGATCTCCCATATCGCTTCTGTGAATACTTTGACAGCAAAATTAAAACCATCAGAGCAAACCTTGATCGTGCCGATTCTCCCCCACCCATGTGTACTGAACCTTGCTTTCATGGAGAAAGTCTCAGCCATTTTAAACCAGTTTCTGATGACGCAGTGAAACGCATCATACTAAGGTCTCCTGCCAAAAGTTGTGACCTTGATGTTATGCCTACCAGTCTCTTAGTTGAATATTTAGACATCTTATTACCAAACACCACCAAAGTCATTAACAATTCTCTCACTTCAGGTATCTTTCCAGACGTCTATAAAACTGCTCTTGTAAAGCCCTTGCTTAAGAAAACCATCTCTTGACCCAGATGATTTAAAGAATTATCGACCCGTCTCAAATTTGCCCTTCCTTTCGAAAATCATAGAACGAATTATTCTTATGCAGTTAAATGACCATCTTATTTCAAACAAATTGTTGAATCCACTTCAGTCAGCCTACAGACCACATCATAGCACAGAAACGGCCCTCCTTAGAATTGTTAACGATCTCCTCACTGCACTAGACAGGGGTGAAATTAGCATTTTGACTTTGTTAGACCTCTCTGCTGCGTTCGACACTTTAGATCATGAAATTCTCCTTCATCGACTTGAACACTCTTTTGGAATCACTGATTGTGCGCTCTCATGGTTCAAATCCTATCTGTCCCATAGATCACAGTTTGTTTCAATTGATGGCCGTAAGTCACATGTGTCACCTCTTCGCTTTGGTGTCCCACAGGGCTCTGTTTTAGGACCCATTTTGTTTGTATTGTACACAGAACCCCTTTTTAATATCGTTAAGTTACATTCTGTGAGTCACCATGCATTTGCAGATGACAATCAACTCTACAAAGCAACCAAAATTGATGAGATCCACTTCGCCATAGATTCCATACGAGATTGCATTAATGATGTCAAAACATGGATGAGGTACAACAAACTCCAATTAAACGACAGTAAAACTGAAGCCATGCTTGTCATATCACCCAGACTGCAAGGCAGATTGTCCCTTCCCGACTCAATGTTAGTTGGTGATGCAGTTATTAAGTTTTCCGCATCTGTGAAAAATATTGGTGTCACTTTAGATAGCCATTTAACCATGTCAGAGCACGTACATAATGTATGCAGAGCTGCCTATGTTCAGCTGAGGCAGATCAGTTCTATTCGTCACCTGCTCACTGTTCAAGCCACTCAGACTCTTTTTATTGCTTTTGTCCTTTCTCGTTTAGACTACTGCAACAGCCTTCTTTCTGGCTGCCCAAAACACCTCATTGACAATTGCAACGTGTTCAAATTGCATCTGCTAGACTTGTCTATAAAGCCAAAAAATCACATAACATACAACCACTTTTGAAATCACTGCACTGGTTGCCCATAGCTAGTCGTACACAGTACAAACTTTCTACAGTTTTTTTCGACTTGGTTTCAGGGACTGGACCACAATATCTCTCTGACCTTTTGCAAATGTATACTCCCTCAAGACACCTTCGCTCTTCATCTGACACACGTCTTTTTAGAATGCCGCGTGTTGCCACAAAATCCTTTGGTGAAAGGTCATTTTCCCACTCAGGACCGAAAACTTGGAACAGTCTGCCTGTCAACCTACGCCATATGGATTGAAATATTTCATTCCGCCATGCCCTCAAGACATATTTTTTCAGAAAGTAGTGTATTTTGTCCTGCGCCTAGAGCTCCCTTTTGAGATTAGGCGCATTATAAATATTCTTTATTATTATTATTATACCATTTTTCCGTACGATGGTTTCCCTATGGAGACGGTAATGACAGTGTAGACATATATAAAGAAATACTGCACAAAATTTCATGAAACTTTTCACAGATGACAATCTCAGAACATTATGATGATACTGTGAGTGTCATGTCAATTATCTGCTCATTTGCATATTTAATGAACTTTTGTTATTAGTGACATAACTCTGAAATTCCTGCACGAAACTTGATGATACTTGCAACAAATATTGATCTGATATATCTAATTATACTTAGAAGCATTTGGCAGTGTCATGCAAATAAATAGCTCATTTGCATATTTTCTGAAGTTTTATAATTAGTCATATAACTCCGATATAACTGCACCAAATTTGATGAATTCTGTTGCAGATACTGATCTGACTGATATCTAACTGTAGTGTAAAGCACTTAATAGTGTCAAGTTAAAGGCCCTATAGCTGTATCTTTTAGCAATATTTTTTGTGATTTTACTTCCAAACTAAAACAAGTTCATGGGAATGTACTCATTGAGGGGTGGTTATACAGGTAGAATAAACTGTCCACTGGGACTACATGTGCAATGTTGAGCAAGATAAATAATAAATGTTTGCCCAAACAAAAAATGGCGCCCTCATGCAGATAAAGCAAAAACGCAGTACGCAGTGCATATGTGCATTGGAATCTTCACAGAAACAATAGAGTAGTCCAATATAAGGCATATAGTGCTGAATGTTTTCCACTGGGACACCATATGCTATATTTTCTTTGTAATATTACCAGTTTTTAAAAATGGCGGGAAATCAAAATAACGGTCAAAATTTAAATTTACTTGTCCAATTTTCAGTGGGAAAAGACTATATCCTTTAAATCTGTAGAATTTAAAGAAACCCTGAGAAAATAGAAAGCCTTTTTCAGGTCAACAAATTTCAAGAGTTACAGCTACAGGGGCTTTAATGAAGGGTTCATTTGCATATCTAATGAACTTTGTAATTAGGTATATAACTCTGAAATTACGGCACCAAAGTCAGTAAAATCTGGTACAGATATTGATCTGATAAATATCTAATTGTAATGAAGCATTTGGCAGTGTCAAGTTGACAAATAGCTCATTTGTATATTTTATGAAGTTTTGTAATTAGTCATATAATTCCGATATAACTGTACCAAATTTGATGAAATCTGCTGCAGATACTGACTTGAATGGTATCTAACTGTGGTGTAAAGCACTTTGTAGTGTCAAGTTAATGAAGGGTTCATTTGCATATCTAATGAACTTTGTAATTAGGTATATAACTCTGAAATTACGGCACCCAAGTCAGTAAAATCTGGTACAGATGTTGATCTGATAAATATCTAATTGTACTGACAAGCATTTGGCAGTGTCAGTTTAACAAATAGCTCATTTGCATATTTTATGAAGTTTTGTAATTAATCATTTAACTCCGAAATAACTGCACCACATGTGATGAAATCTGCTGCAGATACTGATCCGACAGCTATCTGATTGTGGTGTAAATCATTTAGTTGTGTAGAATTAATTAAGCGTTCATATGCATATTTAATGAACTTTGTAATTAGTGATATTACTCCAAAATTACAGCATTACATTTGATGAAGCTTGCAACAGATATTGATCTGATAAATATTTAATTGTACTGATAAGCATTGGGCGTGTCCAGTTAATAATTAGCTTATTTACATATTAAATACAGTTTTGTAATTAGTGATTTGACTCTGAGAGTACTGTGCGTAAGTTGATGAAACCTGCTACATGTAATGATATAACAAATATCTGATTGTTCTTATTACACGCCTCACACAGGTGTCGATTATATTGGTATGAATTGGGTTTATTGACAGGAATATTGAAAAAAATAATAAAACCAGATATGACCTTAAAATGCTCACGTGTTTCATTATATATTGGAGTTATGTGTAAATTTGAACCTTTGCCACATGTTTGCAACTTCATTGAAAGTATTAAGATCAACATAATGAACAATAATCACCGCATATTAATTCTAAAAGGTCATGAAGTATACAAATATGTAATTAGCTGAAATAAAAATATTAAAGTTCTTTGACTGCTGTCATTGTATCACCATTTTAAATAGCAAGTGTAATTACCGTTGGCCAAGTCATTCAAGCCATATATGCCGAGCTGTGAAAGCTCATTAGATATGCAAATTATAAATAAGCTGACATGAAAATGTGAAATGACTTTCGATATTGTTATAACCAGGTATAATCATCAATGTACATAGCAAGTTTTGCCAACTTTGATCAAGTCAATCCCAGTATATATCCCTGATAAGCAAAGTTCATTAAATATGTAAATTAGGAATTGACTTAGGTAAAAATGCTTAATGATGTCAACAATGTTGTATCACAGTATCTGCAATATATGTAGCAAGTTTTGTAAACTTTGGTCAAGTCAATTCAGATATATATCTCTAATTAGGAAAGTTCATTAAATATGCAAATTAGGAATTGGCTGAAAAGAAAATGCTTAATGACTTTCAACAATATTGTATTATAGTGTCTTTAATGTACATAGAAAGTTCATCAATTTTGACGAAGTCAATTTAGGTAAATATCCCTAATTATGAAAATTCATTTAATATGAAAATTAGGAATTGGCTGAAGTAAAATTGTCTTTTGACTTTCAATAATGTTATATCACAGTATATTTGATGTATATAGCAAGTTTCAACAACTACAATCAAGTTAATTCAGATATCTATCCCTTATTGGGAAAGTTCATTAAATATGCAAATTCGGAATTGGCTGAAGTAAAAATGCTTAAAGACTTTCAAAAATGTTGTATCATAGTAGCTCCAAATACATGTAGCAAGTTTCATCAACTTTGGTCCAGTCAATTCAAATATATATCCCTAATTAGCAAAGTTCATTAAATATGCAAATTACGAATTGGCTAAGGTTAAAACGCTTAATGACTTTCAATAAAATTAAATAATAGTAACTTTAGTATACATACCAAGTTTGGTCAATTTTTGATTGAGTCAAATCAGACATATATCCCTAATAAGGAAAGTTCATTAAATATACAAATTAGCAACTATCTTTCATGTCACCCCTTAATGCTTCCGACTGTTGATATATCTTGGTGTTATCAACATTTGTAGCAAATCTCATCAAATTGTGTGTGGTTGTTTTTAATGTATATCCATTTTTTTCTTAGATCATTAATTATGCAAATGAGCAACAAGTGTGCAAGCCAGACCCACCAAAAACTAATCAGCTCTTGCCATTTGCTAACTGAATATATGTACCAGATTTGATTCTGATCTGATAAGCCGTTTTTGAGATATCGGACCAACAGACAGACAGACAGACAGACAGACAGACAGACAGACAGACATCGCTGCAACATATGCTCACGTGTGTAAACACGTGAGCAAATAAATCCTCGTCAGAGATAGTTACTCTTGCAGTAGACCGTATACACGTCATGTCTTATCAGAAGCCTGTCTTCCACTCCGCGTGGTGTGCTCAAATGAACTGCTGTCAGAATATACAATGTCTGTCTTTGTTCTTGTGTTGTGCTTAGTGATTATCCTGAGGTCTGCAAATGTTGCGTAACATATACTTGCTCGTTGTTTTGTTACTTCAAATTGAGACAGGTCAAAGGTACAAGTTTTACACAACTTCACAACAGTTAAAACGTATGCAGTCATTCATGTCCTACTGTATTATTTCATGCGTCCAGTAGTGTCTGAAAAATGGCAATACATGTCGAGTCAACATCAGTCAATTTCAATGTTTGATAACCAAGTTTGTAATTTTGTCAGACTCAAAATCTGTACACGTCATTCCTTCAATTCAGAGGTCACAATCACACTAGAATGTCAAGTTGTTTTGTTGAGTAAATGCTAAAATTTTCTAGTCTGTTTACTGGATATCCAACATTCTTTGAAGCGTACTACTATTATACCTGATGTAAAACACGTGAGCATATTCAGTTAATGTGCCCTTCTTTACCACAATGATAACAAACAGGCCCTTTACCAAATCCTGAATTTCTACCTTTGCTTTCACGGTTAGTTTGCCCTGCCCTTCTTGATTAATCGCAACCACCCTGCGTTTGTATTGCCGACTTCTGAATATTTTTATCTTTCACTTTTGGCAATTTAGGAATATAGGAGGTATTAATTCTATGAGTTAGTTGATAATCATCGGCAATCACGGCTGTACGATTTAAATCGATCATCTGATATTAATTTAATTGAGTTTTAATATCTAGAGGAACAATGTTTTTAAATTCCTCCATCAAAACAATTTCTCTCAAGTTTTCAAACTCTTTCTCTTTCTGGAGTGACCTATACAACTTATCAAAAAGGAGCTCTGTTTCCCTGGCGAATTCAACATACGTCCGTGTGGGCTGCCGTTGCAAATTACGACATTTCTGCATATGAGCTTCTAGCACTAGCTCGTACGCTGATAAAATGGCTTTCTTGATTAATTCATAAAACTGAGATTGAGCATCAGATAAAGATGAAAAACCTCTTTGGCTTTTCCCATCAGTAAACTTTATAACAAAATAGTCAAGAAACAAACGGGCCAATTTAAACAATTAGCTACTTTCTCAAATGCCAAGAAATACGCTCCACATTAGTTTTAGAGAGTTTTGGTACAAGTTTGATATATTTGGTTACGTCAAATGTTGGTTCGGATTTAATATCCTTTAGATTTCCTTTGGATTCTACCTGACTTTGTAATTGCAATTCCAGTTGCAGCCTTCTGAAAACAAATTGTGCCCTTTCCTTTTCCCTCTTTGCTTATAATATTGCTAGCTCATTTTTACGAAACTCTTTCTCTCTTTCTAACGGAAGTTTTAGCCAATTCGACCTCATTGTTTGTTTCCTTCTCAGTCTCATCCCCGCCTTGAGGATAATCTAATTCAAATTCAGCAGCTAGAATTTTAACAATTTCTGCTTTTCGCATCAATAGGGAAATGTTAACTCTGACAGCATCTGTAAAACATTTTAAGTCAGCTTTCCACATTTCCCTTAATTCTCCAATAGTTACACTCTGATGCTCGGTAGCCATTGTCATGAAAAATATCAAAATGATATAACGATAAATCCATTTTTGACCATCTGGTGATAAAAATACAAAAGTTTCGCAGAAATACGAAAACTGGAGTTCAGCGGCTCCCGAACGAGCCCACAATTTGCTACGACTACGAGTAGTCGACATGGCAAAAATGAAATTCGCCGTCTTAAGCCTTTTTAGCAAATGAAACGACTCCGAGCAGACTCGCTGGCCGCAACAAAAGATGGTCAAATAAAGGAAACTATACACAAAATTATTGTTAAAATATCATTATTCTCGTTTAATCACAGAGCGTCACGTAGTGACAGCAAAACAACTATTTGCAATATTGAAATTATCTGTACTGTGAGCGTGACAGGTATAAAAACACTTGTTTAAACTTAAGAAAATTACAAAGTGTTCACACACCCGACGACGAGAGCTCTCTCCTAACTTTTAACATGCTGGTTCATTGTGCCAAGTCCGTCTCGACGCGTCAAAAAAAAATACACAAACAGTCACGTAGCAGCTCGATGCACAACTTCAGACAATAATCAGCAGCTCGACGCACAAGTTCAGACAATAATCTTCGTGTAAGTCATATCAAGAAATTCCTACCACTACCACTTAGACGTTTCGAAATTGCAGTAATTAATCACAGGAGCGATACTAGAACTCCTTTAGGCGTCAACAGGCACACAAAGTTATTTCCAGACCGCAGTCATAGTTTTCGGTACCAGTAGATATATGTTATATCATTGTATGTAGCAGGTTTCACCAACTTTCGCACATTACTCTCAGAGTTAAATCACTAATTTCAAAACTTTATTTAATGTGCAAATGAGCTGTTTATTAACATGATACTGCACAATGCTTCACGGGACAATTAGATATCAATCAGAAAACACGTGTAGCACGTTTCATCAAATTTATTGCTATAATTTTAGAGTAATATCACTAAGTACAAAGTTCATTAAATATGTAAATGAGCCCTTAATTAACTCCACATTACAAAATGCTTTACGGCACAGTAGAATATTTGTAGGGCCAGCATCTGCAGCAGATTTCATCAAATTGGTGCACTTATTTCGGAGTTATATGAATAACTACAAAAGTTCATAAAATATGCAAATGGGCTATTAATAAACTTGACACTGCCCAATGCTTCTAAGTACAATTAGATCTATATCAGATCAATATCTGTAGCACGTTTCACCGAATAGGGTGCCGTAATTTCAGAGTGTTATACCTAATTACAAAGTTCATTAAATATGCAATCGTATCTTTAATTTACTTCACACTATTAAATGCTTCACATCTCAGTTCGATATCTGTTGGATCAATATCTGCAGCATATTTCATCAAATTTGGTGCGTACGTAGGTACGTATGCATTTCTTGATACATACCTTTACGTAGTACGTACAGTCCGTTCATCCCTCCGTGCGTACGTATGCACATACATATGTACACCCATACACCCATACACCCATACACACATACACACATACATACATACATACATACATACATACATACATACATACATACAGACATACAGACAT
>LD346930.1:53220-74383 GCA_001465055.1 Ptychodera flava | reverse complement strand
ACATACATACATACATACATACATACATACATACATACATACATACATACATACATACATACATACATACATACATACATACATGCGCACTGACGCACGCACAGAAGACTAATCACAATTAGTCATACATTTTATTCATGCCATACGTTGTAAACATGCACAAGCTTGTTTAGTGAATTTGAAGAGAAAGGAACAAACCATTCGATTTAATGAAGAGAACATGTTTTCTATGCAACAGCTCAAACTGTTTATTAATTTGTTATCATAAATTTACGGATATATCAACTTCGAATATATCTGAAGCAATATCAACCTATCGTTAACATAGCTAATTGATATTTACAGGCCTGTACTATTTGGCTGCCCTATACCGGGAAAAGAAGAATTTCAGAAAATATCTAGAATATAGAGATAAGATAGAGTTTCCTGAATACATTGATATGTTTAAAAAGACAGAGAGTCAGGAGATGGACTACACTGAAGGTAGGTTTTTTTAGATTTCAACTCAAGTTTGTTGGTTACTTTTGGAGACGACTTGTATTCAGCTAGTTGACACTCTTACGCATGCGTCAAGCTGAGGGGAAGATTAGGTCTCAATCGTATAATTTTGAACTTTAGTCGCCATATTATTGCATGTTTTGTGCTCTTCACTTAAGATAATCTTTACTTTGTTTTTATGCAGTTTTTCCTCCGAAGAAGACAATATGGCTGTAACGATAGATGTCATTTAGGGATCAAATTGCTGTGTACACGCATTTGCCTCTTCTGACATTTGTCCCGTGAACGGACATGAACTGCATTGTTAAAACACAATAAATTTCATAGAAAACTGTTTGAAATCCTTCTTAAAATATTTAATTAACTTTTAAAATTTATCAACAGAATAGCAGGAATATTTATTATTGGAAAATTGATTTTTTCACACTTCACGTTTTATAGTATTTTGCAAATAGCCTACTAATTCATTTTGAGATTTTTAGGTGCATTATGTGATATTTGTGGTTTACTATATTTACAAAGATTCTATTTAGATGTGACTAGTTTGCCGCCACTTCCAAATGGGATCAACCTTTGTTAACAACGAGCAATGAAAAAACTGCTTATTTGATCGTATTCGGTATCCAGTCAGTTTAACATGCTTTATCATTTGAATGATTTATCACCCTAGTAGATATACCCGTAATAATGTGCTCATCTGTGAGTAGTGGTATTTCTCTTTCGTTTTCCATGGCATTCGGTTATCTTCTGTGTTCAATATCAGCATCTCTCTTAGTTTAACGAAAGGCTTAAGACTTTCTGAATATTTTGTAATGTTTTGAAGGCAAGATATTCTGCCTTGCTCAGACTCTCCTTTGTTGTGTACCGTGGGTTTGAATTTCAGATACTGAAACTTATTGTTGTTTTTGGTGTACATTTTATTTTGAATGAATTTGTGACTGTAAGCTTCCTGGGATCGACCAATTTGTTCTGTGTGACGAATCGCATTGTCATTCTATGAATTAAGTCAATTGTGTCTTTTAGAACCTATTTTATGTTTAGACGTACCATTTTCGCCCACGTCAGGGATCTATAGTGTCTTTTTTCGGACTTTCAAGTCTGATTGATTTTACATTTCTAGAATTTAATTTTCATAACTTTGTTAACTTCGTGTATGAGTTTTTCTTTACAGTAAAGAGTTTGTCCATTTTTCACTTCCTTTGTCAAGCTTTCCCAAGCCAGTTCATTTTTTGTGTGACATGCATATATGTATGGTTGAGGTGCCTTAAATGTGAAACACGACTGTCTTCACGATGGGCCTAAATGGCCCCTAAATTTGAAAGATTATAGAGAGAGCGATAGAACAGTTAACTTTTCCGTTTCGTCACAGTCACTCTTAAACGGTTTGCCCTAAGCTGCGTCTACAAATTATTCGAATTTTTTCATCTGTTTTTGTGCTGTATGAAGATTTTCTAACTCTTGAGGTGTTACTTATAATCGTAGTTCTATGACAGTTTCTCTTTGAAATAAGTGTTGAGTTTCTCTGCAGGTAGTTGTAGGGCTCTTGAAAGTTTACAAGCATACTGGAATAGTATAGTACGATGTAGACAGAGGTGTATACAAACCAAGAAGTTTGTTTGTATCATGTTTAGTGTTATGTGAAGTTATGTTGGCATATATTTATTGATGTCTTTGTAGAAATACTGACACTTCTATTCCTGGTAAGTTTGCGTCGGTTTTCAACTTTCCAAAGTTAGGCTGACCAGATTTCTTTGCCCGCTTCGAATAATCTCCAAATATCTCTACTTGTCAACGAATCAACATGAGTGACGAAGACACAATTATAACTCACGTTTGTGCAGGTATTCGAACAGTAACGTGGTTTTGAGACTTTGATAATTTTAAGATATTAAACTCTTTCTTGTGTTAGGTGTCCATTCTATTTTCAATGATTGAACTTGTGATTGTTAGCTTTAGGATTTCATTCTAGGAACTAATTTTCATATCTTTGTTGATTTTTGTATTAGTTGTTCTAACAATTGAGGTCTTTGAACAGTAAACTTGTTTTGACATGTTGATTATTTTAAGATATTGAAACTTGAAACTTCAGAACGTGAAAATGGTTTTGACATGTTGATTATTTTAAGACGGATTTCAAATACTTCACATATGTAGGCTTTGGGATCTCGGAATGTTCTCTGTTGTGTTCGCATTTTATTTCGTAAAATTATATTGTTGCACAATGGTGTAATGTTGACTTGTTAAAGTTTTGGTTTGTTTTAAGCTGTTGTGACTGGTGTAATGAGTTCATTACAATAGTGGCGCATGGATGGTTCTTGTGATTAAGTTACAGAATCTGAGTGATATGGAATTACACTTTATTGTTCGTTTCGTTTACTTTTGTGTAATTTAGTGTTAAATGATCGATCGATCGATTGATATTAAACGGAATTCTCTCGTATGCTAAACTCCATCTCTATACTGCAAGCAAACATATCTTTAATCATATTTATACATACAAACCCAATTTTTTTCTGCGTTATTTGAGCAGCCTTGTAAAGATGTCATTTTTTGTAAGTAGACAGGGATTTTTTTGTAGATTTGAAATATTAGTGTGGAGGGCAGATAGCCATTCATGAATAATAGTGCGCAAGCGTGGTATCAAAACGTGGCTTTACAAATACAAAATGTATAAGTCATTCAAACACGAATTCTGAATCAAAAGAAAACAGAGTGTTACATTATATCTTATGATTACTTTTAACTGGTTATTTCGTCACTGAATGTCTTTAATTTGAATGTATGTAAACGGGTTATTAATAAGTTTATTAATAACCTTTCATTTTAATTAACCCAAGAAAAAGGTGTACTTTCGATGTATCGGACTTTTTCCATAAGCTCCATAAAATTATCTTGATTTATGTAGTTTATGATGGATAACGTCATACGTACAACACAGGATAAAAGTTTTAATTCCCTACGCCAGGCCTTAGAGCTTAATTTTAAACTACGCAACCGGTCTTCTTGTTTCAAGATTGAGGGAACAGTTGTAGCAGAAGTTGGCGTATTTCGGGACTGCAATGAATGTGAAGGCAGGAATCAATGTTTATTTTCGGAACACATAATTATTTATGTCAATTCAACGTCCAGAGACTATGAATAGACGATGTCAAAGCATCCGGTTTCAGAGCGTCATTCGATCATTACATGCCAGTTTGTGTTTATAGATAGTGTACAATCATTCGAAGGTCACTTTAGAATGTATGAACAAAATCAGAACCCTACGACATACTAGTGTTGCACTGCACCTTACGTGTTCCAGAGCTTGGTGTGCAAATAAAGAGTCTGGCAGACACAGCGAAATTCTGTGAGGTTATGTGTGAAAAGTTGTGCTCGTTCTTGGCCGGGTGAACGGGTAGTTCATATTATTGGTGAGCTTGGAATCTTTCTTTAGCCGTTGTATGCTACAAAGTAGGATTAGGCAACTGGATAGGCACTGAAGGCAAATCGTGCGATGCTGAGAGGGCATTGCGCAGTGTATGTAATGGGCGAGGGCCAGCGAACAGTTTTCTAGACGGTAGTAGGAAGAGAGCAAATAGTTTGAAATGTTTACTTTCAATAATAATAAAAAATGTATTTTGCGAACAGCTTACGTACTAACTTCAGAATTTTGACCTTGTTGAAGATACGTTCAACTTAGAATATCAAATGTGTGTTGAAAACGCGTGTAAAATTTTTTGGTAGACGAAAGGTAAAAAATACGAAAGAAAACCGGGTCGGTCAGTGAGAAAGTATTTTGTGCAAAAACCACTCCGTCAACAGAGTCCTTACAAATTGCATATTTCCTATTGTTTAAAAATCAACCCCTTCGGTTATTTCGGGGCTGGAATGAATGTGAAGGCAGGAATCAATGTTTATGTTCGGAACATATAATTATTTATGTCAATTCAACGTCCATAGACATATACACTCGCCCTACCCCCATTGCCCACATATTGGAATTGTGAGTATTTGAGCCTGCATTGGCTTTTGACGTCGCTTTCAACATTATCCTTACCATTTAATCAGAAGTAAAAACCTAGTTTCTGTATACTTTACTGGCATGAGTCATTCTAGTACCAGATAAGGGAGCAGTGTCAGCAAATGCTATTAATAAATACTTCACCATTCTTTAGTGGCTAGTCTTATGTTTTGTGTTATATAAACTGAGAGAGAGAGAGAGAGAGAGAGAGAGAGAGAGAGAGAGAGAGAGAGATTGAAGATCTGTGTGAGATTAAGCAAGTTGATAAGTACGACGAACATGGGATATAGAATATCTAAAGGGAACGAAAATGCTTGCGACATATTGCAAAGGAGTATTATCCAAATTAAAGTAAACATCGAAGGTTTTACTCCTAAACACCGGAGATTCTAAAAATTTTCGTTTGCCCTGAAATTCTTCAGATCAGTTTACAAAGCAATTCAGGAAAGGCTGACATGTGCTAGAAACTTCATCAAAATAAAGTATTGTCTTATGCCTTCACTAACGTTTTCGACAATGTCATGTCTTCAGAATAACTCAGTTATGTAAATTGTTTTGACCTGCTCTCACGAATAATAACCCTGAAAGAGCTGCTTATAAATAATTATGTAACTATCCCCAGGTACAGGTTGCGAGTAATCTATTCAGGTTAACTCTTTTCTTTCTACGGCAAGGCCAACCTTTCCCCTTGGACTTAAATATCCTTCGCACGAGCTCAGGTGTTTTCCTACCTTAAGCGACGAATATTTTTGTTTATCGTCGCGTTAGCAACAACATCCTTATGAGTTGATGTCGTTTTTCCTCTGGCTTTGATATTTGTTTTGCATTGAGTCCTTATTATGTTGATAATCACATGATGACGTCATTAAATGCAAGATTGTGTGTAGTACTTAGTTCATTGTGATCTGGCTGAAAGAAATATATAGTTACAGATTCAATGATATGAATGTCGCCCCACATAACAAAATATTTGCAAAACTGCAAACATCAGGGAAAAGGTTAAACAGTGTTGCTGCGAAGCACAAATTGGAAACTGCTAAGGTTGCTAAACTAAATGCACCGAAAACGCGGGCAAAAATGATATGCAACTGCTACAAGATGTTTGGACGACGGTAGTCCATTACAATTTGCATACATGTCTTACAAATCCGATAAATCTGACGAAAGTCTATTGGAAATGAATTTCCCGAAACTACCCAATAGATATATCTTACAGTGAATGTAGAGTTATGGAAAACAAACGGAAAATTGAAAGTGCAATAAAATTGTTACCTTTGATGGTGCGCTTTTTTGTTGTTATAAAGCCAAATTCGAAGTCGAGGATAGGGTAATTCGCCACCAGTGAACTTTGTTCCACCCAACATCATTTCATATTCGTTGCATACGCTTCATCTGCGTCCGGATATTGCTCTATTCCGCAGCATTCCCATAATACGCTGCACCCTAAACCTAGATGCTGGTAAATGTATGTGTGAAATTTGTCTACGTCACGATTGTGTGTTTCTTTCGCCATTTTGTTTCGTTAATACTGCAGCACAATTCAATAAAATGTATAAGAAACAAACTCATTTAGAGCGCACCAGCACTTTATTACAGTTTCCCCCTTTCCTTTTGTTAGGCACTCAAATTCATCAGATAATAGACTAAATTACTACCTTGCTTGCTTTGGCGAATTAGGCAATCAAAATAGTAAGATAATAGAGGCAATACAGTGACAAAACTTCGCTTTAGATTGTCAAAGGACAAATACGAAAAAAGAAATCGTTACAAAACCAGTGCTATAATAAGATAAAGACACCAAAGCTGCAAAGAAAAGTTGGTAGTATAGATTTTTATTTGCAATATATTCCATAGTCAAACGTATTAAAATAAAATAAACAATAGCAAGAATAATCTTGTCCTGGGACCACTGACAAACCCCATCTGGGACAAACTAGCCATCAAAATAATCAAGAAAAGGGCTATTGTGCACATAACGGGCGGACCATGGAAAAAATCGCGCGGAAAATAGAAAATCCCCTAACGGAACAATTACGTCAAAGTATATCATATACATATTCACGCATAAGGCTGCTTCGGGCTGGTGTGTTGTATAGTATTTTACCCTTCACGAACCAATCGTATCAGTGTCAGCGTCGCAAACACGTTGTCGAGACAACGGATGGATGGGCTGAGCACGGGGGGGGGGGGGTCACGCAGGATTGCCATTATCCTAAGGTCACATTGCTCCGTCCACAATAAGAACAGCTTGAATTGCCGATTTCATGTAAATATTAGTGTGCACTGATGCAGGACGGTATAAACATAGAAGTGCGTTTTGAACTTTGATCCGAACTTAACAGTCTACGCTACTTACAATTCATATTAATAACTTTCTATAATACGTCTAAGTTTCGTGTTGGCAAGGGGACGATCAGTTTTTGGGACTATGTGAATCATGGTGTAACTTACTGTGCTCATCGATGAATACTAGTGTGAAAGGACAGTTTGAGCAATCCACGCTACAGTAATATATTAACACGGATTTACAAATAAACAGACCAATTGCGTTCATGCTTACAGTATGCCCGATAGAAACATACTATAGAGTGCAATTTCGCCAAAGACCCAAGTGGTAGGACAGACTAGGATTTTCAAATTCGAACCAGTGGTCCTTAGCTGTACTGACCATGCACAAAGATGCAGCGACGCAAGACACCGGATAGCTACACATAAAAAGGCGTCCTTTGACCGCATCGGACGCCATGTTCGACCCTTATTATTGTCATACTGTTTAAGATCTATCTATCTATCTATCTATCTATCTATCTATCTATCTATCTATCTATCTATCTATCTATCTACCTACCTACCTACCTACCTATCTACCTATCTATCTATCTATCTATCTATCTATCTATCTATCTATCTATCTATCTATCTATCTATCTATCTATCTATCTATCTATCTATCTATCTATCTATGTATCTTCGCCTGTCTTTGTATCTGTTTTATATCAGTCCTGTATTGGACATATTTTGTCTTCATGAGGGCTGAATATGATTTGCTGCTTGTCTCTTTTTGATTTTTGCGCGACTAAGTTCATTGAAATATCATGTAGTATCATTGTGTAAATAGTGAAGAATAAACTCTCTCCCCCCTCTCTCTCTCTCTCTCTCTCTCTCTCTCTCTCTCTCTCTCTCTCTCTCTCTCTCTCGTAAAGTGACTATTATAATGATATAACTGAGAACACGTGATGAGCACCATACCATACATATTTGCTGTCCAATCTATTATCGGACTATCCTCATCAAAATAATTATTGTGATTTGAAATTCAGCATTTATAACACTGTTCCCGAGCTTCGTTTTTAAATGATAAAGGCTTAAGGCTGTGACAGATTCCTTGGAAACATTTATAAATGAAAGAAGATGGATAAAAAGAAGTTAACGGGAAAATACTGGGATCTCCCTTGAAGTTTATTTTCTACCTGTAACGAGGTAACTGCAAAAAGAAATATTACACTGCCTCAAGATTGTTACCACGCCTCCAGTATTGGCCTGTCATGTCAACTTGTGAATTTTTATCCGCGCGAGAGTACGTCCTTGTAGCAGGTCTAGTTTTAGTGGAAGCTTTCATGCTGGGTGTGCGGTTTCATGGCCCGAAGTCTTGAAGGAGGGTTGCTCTCTGCTACCAACAAAGGCCATCGTGTTGGGTCGCAGGCCTGCCTCCAGAACCTTTCGTTCATCACCGTTCAAGGACCAGCCGTTTATCTGGGATGCTTTCGTCCCAGCATATCTGTTGAACTGGGCGGGAGTTTTGGGATTCGAGGCGGTAGTGGGACTGTTTAGCGCCTGGCGTGGAACCGCCGGGAAAATTGTCATGCCCTTCTCTCATGCTGATACGACATGTACACAGGAACAGGCGATAATTGGTAATAACCTCTAATTATCATTATTGTGCCCTGCTACTCATACTTGGCATTAGAAAATTTCACCTGAAAGGACCATCAAGCCACTTAATTTTAATCCAAAATCTTTAGATTTGTTTGCCGCTGAAAGAGGACGTAGTCAAGAGGAAATGAGTGACGAGAGATATGTCTCCAAACTTGTATTTTTCTCGTCATAAGCTGTTGAAGTCTCAACACTCTGCTTCAATGCTGTTACTTGATTTGGTTAATAAATATGCATGCCTAACAATCTCTATTTACCACCACGAGGTGGCGCATTTCTCTTCTATCACGTATCTAGGGCATGATAAATAAGGCCCAACTTTTCATATAGGAAACGAATAGGCATTTACAGAGAGTGGAGAAGAGTATCCCATGCAAGCAAGTGGCCTCTGTAATAAACGTATAAACACATTCCTAGCCAATACCCCCTTTGAGTGATTTGTTTTCAAGCTAATATGTAGTCGTTGTCCAGGAAGTGTTACGTGGTCTCCTTATGTGATATACAATATATTCAGATTTACGAAACGCGAATGATTCTATCGTCAGAGAGACGCTTAAACGCCATTTTTCACCAGTGATATCGGCATCGTTTTAGGAATGATAAGACCTAATGTTTTCAAAGGAATCTCTGTTCATGGCAGATGTAAATTATTCAACGTAACCGATAAATGCAAACTCTTAAACATAATTGTTCTCAAAGTTTCATCGAAGTACATGTACTACTAATCCTCTTGTTTACATTCTACTGAAGCAGTAAGGTCATTCCATCGCGGCATCATTTCATGGAAACCTTCATTTCAATAAGCCAAAGTTGTAAAATCACACAATGTCAGGTTGACCTTAAAGCTCGCCTCTCAATATTTAGTACCGGGACAATTACGGAAATGCCTAGCGACCGGATACGATATCACAAAAACAAAGTGAGGAAAGAAAACACATTTTGCGACTGATGAGAAACCTCATTCGCGTTTCGAAATGTAAGCGACAAAGTACCACCATATTTACTTTTGAAACACAACGGTGTAATCTATAAGTCAGGGTACGCCTCGCCACAAGCTTTTCCAGACAAACAAAACGCAAACTTAAGATACACATAAAACAAACACTATTGTAAAACAAACTCTTGGATAGTGAGGTGGGAGCCTCTTTCACGTTTCTCCACACTCAAACTTTGCTGGATGAGGGCTTAAGTTCTACACTTCCCCATGCGATAGTAAAGGCGTGCTCCTGTTGCATTGTGGGAACTGAATAAGAACCTCACAGAAACAATGCCAAAACAAAATCATGGTACTAGACCGTATTCATGAGGGTGTTTGCGCAAATACATAAACGTGTGAGCACTTATACATAAAGGTTTCTGTACATACAAAGGCGTTGACGCTAAGACTGCGTTCACACAAAAAGGGGGGGGGGCGCTAGAGGAATTAAGGGGGTCGAAAACTTCGGGCGTAGTAGTAGGGACTTGAAAGTTTTGCTCTGCCTGTGGGGGGACTTGAACATTTTTTAGAGTTTTGAGGGGCTCTCTCTGTCTCTGTCTCTCTCTGTCTGTCTCTCTCTCGTCTGTCATGTGAAGTAGAGGGTTTTAATAGTATATGTACTGGATGCGATCAGGTATATCTTGTTCCCCACGACATGACTCAGTGTACAACATGTAAGACAACTAACTGTGCATAAATCACACAAACACAATAGCGCAATTTTGAGATATGAGCAGACGGAATTTTTCTCTGCTTCGAATGTTATCATCTATCTGTTACTGGCACACAAACGCCATTGATCAAGCTGGAACTTGTTAGAATTATGGACAATAGAAATCGATCAAGTAAATAATTACTCTGTTGTTATTTGGTCGCTAATATAAACAGGGACGCTGATCATAAATAAAGTAAAGGCGGTTCTAAATACTGGATTACAAGATGAACTATAGGAACGCTCGTTGCGCCGTACGAGTAACATGGACGGAGCCCTCCAAAGATTGCGGCGTTCTACCTGCAGCTGTTTATAATAAAAAAGTGAGAAATATAAATGCTATACAGCAGGGCAATACCTAATAAATATTGTTTTAAACTTCAGTTTGGATTTTGAATTGAAATTTTAATGAGTACTTGTGCGTGGCCATGGAGGAAGTAGTCCCAGGGGATTCCGATATAAATATAACTGTCAATCAAAACTTGTGCAAAGTAAGACATGAATCAGCTCTAATGTCGATTACAATGAATACAAAATTAATAAGTAAAACGTGTTAAAGTTTCTTGTGTCGAATGACGATCGCAATAGATCGCTACTCAAACATTTGTACCAACCTTCAGCAGTTCTACGGATAAAATTTTCTGATCAGACTACATTCAAGTCGAAAAAACATGTTTAGCGACGTGAAGAAGAAAATGTGTCATTATCGTGTAGTCTCTCCTTGCAAATTTAGGGGTCCTGAAAAGGTCGGTTTGGTTTGGTTCGATTAGGTTGGGTTGGATTTGGTTTGGTTGATGGCTCCTAACCTTCACCCAACGTTTAATAATGTCCAACGTATTGGACGGCGGGCAATTGACAATAAGCTGACGTCTCTTGACAACGTTTCCATTTCGTTTCCTTTTCTTGGCTTTCTGGAAATATGTCTAGATACAGTATATAAGGATCAGCTTTCATCCAAACTGACAGTGCAAACAGTAATGCAAACAGTAATGAAGAGGTTCTAACGCACGCTTCTCCACTCGCTGCATACACTCACAGTCCCTCTATACACTCGAGTCCTACACTCTACCCAAGCGCTGAGCCAGATGTTGAGAGAACGCACAACAAAAACAGGTTCATTAATTGTCCCTGATCCTTTACATATTATAGTATTTGCCATTAAAATTGGGACACAGTTGAAGCTAATTGCTTATTGCCAAAACGTAAATCATTCTGCTAATCGTGTGAGTTTGCACGTATGCGCGCAAACATGCGACACTTATGAATACAAAGTACCTTTCATGTGTTCTGTATTAAGTCTGGTGAGTGTTTATGAAAGAATTGTTAGGGGCCTTGGATAATTAAAACATGCGCACCGTAAACGCAACTGATTGCGTTTGGCCTAACCCCCCCCCCCCCCCACGCTAAACGAAAGTTCGGAAGTGTGAAAATTCAACCAAGCTTCGTTACTATAAAATCACTCATACGCTACCCCGCCCCGGTATACCCTCTCTCAGAAACCAATCTTTGTTCAGCGCCAACGCGACAATGACGTAGGGCAATAGAATGAAATGTATTGAAACAGTGTATCCAAAAAGATTGTTACATTTTACACGTACAGTGAACCACGCGTATGTCAAAAGATAGCGCCGTTGCTGCACTGCCTGGTACACGCCATATTTTGTGATATTCAAAAATGCGTAGCGAGATTTTGCGCTATAAAAACATGTAGGCAAAGTGTGATTTTGCGCACGGTAATTGAAATACATCCAACATCCTTAAGGTAGAAGTTGCGTTTACCGTGCGCGTGTTTAATTATCCACGGCCCCTTACCGTAACTATTACAGAATTGTCACTATGCGACGTACACCTTGCTGTGTGGAAAAGACGCCAATAATTTAGATACGCCACCATGAAAAGTGGGGGAGTCGAACATACCAGTCTGAACATAATTATGTGACTAGCGTCGGATGCATATCTACATAGGGCGTGATTATACGTCAACAGAGGTCGCTTTTAGCCGACAACAAATGGCGGCCACACAGCATTTGAATGTACAGTGCATTCAGTGTTCTACTTTATGGAAACACCTGCATACAGGCCATGAGAGACACGGGCTAAGGGACCGAGCACAATTAACGGCAGGGGGACGAAAGAGAAAGTGGGGGGGGGCACGAAAAAAAAATGGGTGTTCTTGGGGTGGGCCATGAAAATTCCAGGGAAGGTAAGGTTGGGCCACTAATTTTTTTACACCATGACAGACAGAATGTTTTTCAGCATTTGTTCCTTGTTGAAGCTGGAGTCCCTTGTTAAAGTCTACACTTCTGTATTGTCATTGTAATGAGTGTCCAGCAACAGAGTTTGTGCTAATTGGTTTTCCCATGTATTGAATTTTAACCACAACAGATCAACAGTCAATACATCATACAAACATTTGCGCTTAATATATTAAACTTTAACCACAACATGTTAACGTTTTGTACACATCAGACTAACGTTTGCGCTTATTTATCCATAACACATTAACTTCCGCACTTAACAAACATGCTGGACTGGCAACGCATTGCGACTTTACGCGTAAGCATATCAAAACTGTGCGTCACTCAATCACGGACGTGCTGTCTTGGATAAAAGGCTTGATGAAACTCCGACTCTAGCTGTAATTCTTTGGAGAGACAAGCGTGTATGATTCTTACAATTCTAAACAGAGAATCTTCAGCATCAGAGATGATTGGCGAAAGTGCCTCGCTGAACTTCATTTTTGTCAACACAATGTTAACTTGACAAAGAGTCTACCCTACAATGCCAGTATCGGAGGGCAAATAATACGTTCAGAACGCAATCGTGACTTAGAATTCACAATGTAAATAGATCAAACAGGTGTAGTTAAGACTGGTGTCATTACCTGTATAACGGCTTTGAAATAGAAACCACATGCACAGCCTTACGAGCTTTTATTCATGCCCTGAAATCGGCTTTTGATCGGTTTTAGAACGGCGACAACAAGCTTAGCAACAGGTATTTAACAAACATACACCACTCATTGCAAACTTCAGCGCTCCTTGTGCACCAAGATTTGACGGAAATGTTATCAACCTTGTTCAACTTTGGCAGTTTGTTTGCCCTGTTATATTTACCGTCGCCCCTCGTACAACGATATGCGATGTGGATCGTCTTGGTCACGTCAAGCTTCGCGGCGTATTTGAAAGGCCAGAGGTAAAACAAAAAAACCAGCAGCTGTTTCTCCGCCGTGACGATATGCCACATATTCGTAGCCAAGCAAAACGCGGTAATGAGATATACCGTACCAAAGGCCACTCCTTTGCCCAAAGTTCAAGAACATCAAATAATGGAGAAGTGGGCCGAAATAAGGATAGGAATGTGACCCTCCCTAGTTCCCTTTTCTCAAGTCTGACTTCTCGGTCATGCAATTTGTTAACATATCCGGACAAAAAAATTGAAAGTTGGTAAAGTTTATATGACCTTGATAGTACTGACTTTGTTATAAATGGTTTGTAGCAGCATGGTGTAATGAAAACATCTATCTATCTATCTATCTATCTATCTATCTATCTATCTATCTATCTATCTATCTATCTATCTATCTATCTATCTATCTATCTATCTATCTATCTGTCTCTGTCTGTCTGTCTGTCTGTCTGTCTGTCTGTCTGTCGGCCCGTCTGTCTATCTATCGCCCGCAAACTTATCTGACGCGATTGAAGTACTTATAGTGCCCTCGGATAACTGATCTCCTTGTATGTCTCCTACGTCACACGGCCTACTCCGGAATTTGTCGCCTTACTATGAGTCCCGTAGGTTTCTACGTACAGCGGACAGTGAAACCCTGATTGTAGTACAAATAAATAAACACGTGGGAGTAAATACAATACGTAGTTCTATTAAATTTCTGCACGTGGTTCTGTTCGTTTCATGTCAGTTTCAATTTATTTGGGTTTAACCCGTTCATAAAGCTGTCAACCGGTATTGTCTTGGCTGAATGTCGACGTCAGGGAATCTGACCTCGGCCGGGTGATAAACGGAGATAAAGATAAAGATCTCCTCGCTGAAGGATTTAAATGCGGTAAGCATCTAAAGTTATGTTTTTGCCCGAGCTACTTTAACACGATTGGAAGTAATTTGGATTGGATAGTAAAAGTAATGTCGATTCAATCTATACTACAAATGAGTCGCGTCACGGGAAAAGGTACCTATTGGTCAAAAATATCAATTTTGAGATTTTTACATATCATGAATTTCCACATTTTCAGCTCTCAAATGATGCCTTGCTAAGTCGGATTTTGACTCCCTAAGTTACCAAAAAGTGTATTAGAAGATGTGACCCCCTAGCACAGCATTTCAGCCCTTAGATATCAAGCTGATCAGCTGAAAACTCTCTGATCAATAATAGTGGACTGTGTGTGTGGATTTATGCCATATAAAGTATAAAATACAAACTAATGCAAGAACACACTTATCATATTTATGCATTTGAAAAGCACAGTAAAATCTGGTATAACCCAAGCTGATATGCAGTCTGCATTTGCATTTTCTCCAAGACTTTTTTTACTGAAAATCTGCAACAATGTTACTATTTTCTTTCTTCAATTTCAAACATTTCATCCATTGAGTTGGAGAAGTAAAGTAAGGGTTATAATAATGTTAGGGGAGTGGGGAGGGGTGTTTGGTATCGGAAGATTCCATTTTTCTTGTAGGGTGGAAACAGCTATAAGATTATCATGCATCCACCCATACGAATACATAGATACATACATGCATACATTTATACATACATACACACACACACACACACACACACATCCATCCATCCATCCATTTCTCAATCAATCCATTCCTCAATCAATCCATTCCTCCATCCATCCATCCATGCATCTATACATACAAACATACATTCACCCACCTATCCATCCAGCCATCAATCCATACACTCACACATCCATCCATCCATCCATCCATCCATCAATCATACATACATATATATTACATACATACATACATACATACATACATACATACACACATACATACATACATACATACATACATACTCAAACACACACACAGCAACCATCCATCCATACATATATACATACATACATCCGTCCCTCCATCCATCTATACACACACACATACATCCACCCATCCATCCATTTCATTCCAGCCATCCATCCATCCATACTCACACATACATCCATCCATCCATCAATCCACACAAACTCACACACGAAAATACACACACCCATCCATCCATATATTCATATATATATACATATATATATATATATATATATATATATATATATATATATATATAGATACATATATGTATATATGTATCTATATACATATATACATACATACATACATATTCAACACAGATAAGTGAAATGAATACCACAGACTATTTTTTTGTGATTAGGACTATTATATTGTTTAAAAAACACACATGTTTGTGTCAATGAGCAGACAAATTACTCTCTTATTCATCATTATAAAAGACTTAGTCAAACTTTTAATACATAACTATAACTAAAGAATTTGAATCCACTCTGGCTGGGTCAAATTTTCTGAAATTTTCACATTATATTCTTTAAATGCTATGTAACAAAACGACTATTTTGTCTGGCAATAACATTCTTACATTTGGAATACATTTGGAAGGCATTTTAATATTGCTAATCATGTTTTGATGACTGTTTTTGAGTGTCAGTCTTTCAACTTATGCCATTTCAGAATGAGGATAGAAAATGCTAAATAAAATAGTCGTTTTTTGTTGCATATACTCTTGTTTCAAGTGAAATATTACATTTCAGAAAATAGATAGTTTTTGACTTCATCCTTAGACTAAACTATTTCTATCATATAAAAATCTATAGATTCTCTGCTTTTTGAATATATATATATAGTATGAAGGGGTTTTCTTGTCATCTTAGATGAGAAATATCCCTTTGAAACAAACTGTATTGGCAACGTACAGCTCCACCTTAAAATTTAATTCCAGTCAGAAGTAGAATTCATATGTCTATAACGATGATTACGGTCTTTGAACATATACTGACTATTTTGCCAAAATTGCTGTGGGGAGTAGACCAAAAGTAGTAAATAAACAGAACAAAACGCTCTGAAAATTGGCCGAAATGTACAGTTAATGTTCCCTTTATACAATTATATTATGTTCAGTTTCCGGACAGGCAAGGAAAATTATCTTGTTTCAAAACAAGGTTATGTGATCGCTATTTCTCTTTTTACGAGATAAAGTTTTTTTCTGTAATATGTCAAACAGCACACTTCTTCCCTTTTTAAGAAAAACACACCGACAAATTTTATCAATTTCGAATCAGGCTAGTGTTACTTTGAGGGGGATTTCAAAACTATCGCAAGTCAGAAGGTTGGTACTTCGTTTTGGGTTTGTAAGGAAGTAATTAAAACAAATCAGTGAACTTTTTTTGGATTCTCCCGCCACCTGCAGCCTTAATGTCATTTTTCATATAATTGGCCCCATTATTGTCAAGCTTCGAACAAATTTCGTAAACAATTGCCATAATCTCTTGCAGTTATACTGTTTTCTCTTTCTGTCTCTTCAGTTTTGCACAGTATACGTATGACGCCACAAAAGACGTTGAATACTTTCAACTTTTACTTTCACCAAGTCAAGACCTCAGTATATGGTCCTCACTTGTGGTGAAATCTTCTTACACCTTGGTGCTAAAAAGGTGGTCTCATTCTGACTTTCCCCACACAGAAACTGGCAAGCTTGGGATTTTAACATGCATAATACTATCGTTCTCGATGTTTATCTACAAATGTTAGATCAGTCTGATGTTTTGACACCTTTCACGAAGCGCGTATGTGATTGGATAAAATGGCTGTTCTGAGCATTTGTACTTACCCCTAGGCCTATGTACTGGTAAGACATCATGTTGCCTATATAGTAGTAGTTCTAAACATAGACAGTAGAGGGGGAATCCCCCTCTACTGTCTATGTTCTGAACTAAACTACAAAAAGCTGTTACACTACTAAAAAGTTTCGTTTGAGACGCCATGCCGAGTTCCTTCTCAGTGGGTTCTAACATAGGGGTGGATTTAGATCAAAGGCTACAATACAGCAAACGATACAGAAATTGCGTGACATACATTAGAACCCTGACTGAACATGAATCTACATTGAAACGTTGAATATACTGTACAGTATAGCACTAGCAGTCGAAAAATCCTAACTTCGGTCATATGTTTTCACCGTGACCTGACGCACCAAACATGGAGGTGGCTCCATGCAACAAATGACTCAATCGCCACGCTAAAACCGGATGTTTCGCGACAAGAATATAGAGAAGCTGTCAGGGATATTTTTTGGGGGGAGGGGGCTAGAACTGCAACAAATCGACATCAAATTATTCAAATTGGTTACGGTCATATCAGTTCAGTAAAGATAAAAATACAATCAAATTTTCAACACACGTGGTTTGGCAGAAAAAAGAAAACTACATTCAATGGTGTCCCACCAATCCACATAGTGGATCCATCGAGTAAAAACCTGTGATGTCCCCTACATCACGGACAATGTCTGTGCCTACATGGATTGTTAATACTAGAGGAAATGATTCAGGGTCAATTTGTGTTCTCTAAAAACTTGCAACAAGGTTTAACTATTTGCTAATTGTATGCATTCAATCCCTCTCTAAAGAGAAAAAGATTCTCATGTTTTTCTGATGCACCATAGGTACGATGGTGTGTGGACATTTGTGTACATGTTCCGTTCACCATGTTACCCTGCACTACGATAGAGGGAAACACTGTGGACGAACACAAATCACCGTACACTGTTATGTGGCTGCAGAGTTTGAAAGGACCAAAGACCACATACATGTACAATAAAAGAAGGACCTCCGCTACTTCTTTGGCGTCTACACACGCGCTACTCTGCTCTGCATGGCAGGGCTATAATACGGCTACGGCGTAGTCATAGCCGAGCACTATTGACTCATACCGGCCGTAAGGCTAATAGCTGACCATCGCGCATTGGTTGATACCGTGGCAGAAAATTATTTTAATAGTAACCCCCGTGACTTTATTTTCAGGTCTCGCGTACGTCAGTCCAAGGAGGCAAAAAGTTCTCTTCTACCTCAATGGTTAGTCATGGAGCCAGGAGGGGAGCTATTACCTCCATGCTGCAAGCTGGACGGCATGCAGTTATTGAATATCTTTTTCACTGCATGCTCATTGTGTTTCAAATGTTATTACACACGGCTTTGCTAGGTCTGCATAGTTTTCCCTGTTTGATGAACGTAAGTGGTGTAATTGGAGGAAAATTAGTGAAACCAACCAATTTGTCTTGCTTTATTCGGAATCGCAACTATCTTACAAAGAGCATGGTGCCAACTCCATGCAAAGGGTAATCTGAATTCGCTACCAACATACCCATTTACCAGATTTCCATCGATAAAGTGTGTGCGCAAACAAGAAAACTAAACTAATGAATTTATAGACGTTTTGGGTATTGCCGATCTCGGCCATATAGGCCATAGCCACCATGTCTAAATCTGTGTGGGGAAAAGCTGTCATGTTATCTCTCTCTCTCTCTCTCTCTCTCTCTCTCTCTCTCTCTCTCTCTCTCTCTCTCAATTGTGAGATATGTACAGACGGAATTTTTCTCTGCTTCAAATGTTATCACCCAACAGTTATTGGCACAAAAACATTGATTGATCAGGCTGGAACTTGTTAGAATTATTGACAATAGAAATCGATCAAGTAAATAATTGTTCTGCTGTTACTTGGTCGCTAATATAAACAGGGACGCTGATCATAAATAGAGTAAAGGAGGTTCTAAATACAGGATTACAAGATGGAACGCTCGTTGAACAAAGAGACGCCGTACGTGTAACATGGGCGGAGCTCTCCATATATTGCGGCGTTCTACCTGCAGCTGTTTACAATTAACAAGTGAGAAATGTAAATGCTGTAGAGCAGGGTAATACCTAATAAATATTGTTTTAAACTTCAGTTTGGATTTTGAATTCAATTTTTATGAGCACTTGTGTGTGGCCATGGAGGAAGTGGTCCCCGGGGATTCCGATATAAATATAACTGTCAATCAAACCTTGTGCAAAGTAAGACATGAATCCGCTCTAATGTCTATAACAATGACTACAAATAAGAAAAACGTGTTAAAGTTTCTTGTGTCGAATGACGAGCACAATAGTTTCTTCACAATTCATCGCCACCGAAACATTTGTATCAACCTTCTGCAATTCTAGGGATAAAATTTACTGATCAGGCTAAATTCAAGTCGAAGAAAATGTGTATTATCGTCTAGTATATTTTTGCAAATTTAGTGGTCCTACAAAGGTCGGTTTGGTTGATGGCTCCGTTCGGTTTAATTTGGCTTAGTTGATGGCTCGTAACCTTCACCCAGCGTGTAATGATGACCAACGTATGGTACAGCGGGCAACTGGGGTACAAAGATAGGACGACAAAAATCACGCGGCAAAATGGCGACACAGCTCTCTTTGTGATGACTACGTCATCGGCGTGCATTAGTTGCTGTTTTCTTGCCAAATATCACTTATCAGGTGAAACGTTTGTCCGGTCTGCCATTTTTAAATATTTCCGACCAGTTTGCTAACTTCTATTCGCCATCTACGACTACTCGTTGAGTGAGTAAAGAAAATTTATTGAATAAATAGATGATAGTTCCAAGAATTTGTGAGAATTAATCAATGTAGATGTGGATCGTATTTGTGTGCATATTGACCTGTGCGTGCATGTAGCGGTAAGTGGGTATGAGTAGGTCACGGACACCGCCCAGCACCAAGCGACATACTGCTGCAACCGATGGAATTTGTAACTCGAACGTATCATGGTACAAATACTATGCGAAATATGGACATTATCTGTACGTACCCATGGACTTACGACGTAAACATTTGTACAACTATACGTACTAGATATGTTTCCTATAGAACGCCACCCTAGTTAGCGTCATATATTTTATTCCAAAGTAGGGTCAAAAGGTATTTCTGCTACACAAGCTTGTCACTTGACCTTACCACAATTTTAATGGGCTTGCAGTGACGATTTTCATCGAACACTGAATAGCCAGGATTGTTTTGCTTCAGCCTGAGGTACAGTCGAACTCGGAAGCGACTGTGATATCTGAAATCTTTATAATCACTGCAAATGGAACAGCATCAAAGCAGGTGATAACCTATTTAGATAAATTTGTTTTGACGCAAAAGAATGGAAACAAAACTATGTTGACTGGATGGAGCAACCGATAAAGTGAGCAGGGATTGAAAACGGCTGGTTTGTTGCCATACGGTGTCATAAGTGCATCACGGGATGTTGACCGGCTGGTTCAAGTTAATTCAATAATAGCGTTGACCGAAACCACGCATTTCACATGAAAACAGAACACAAATCGTCGCGTTTACCCCGCTCAAACATTCACAAATCACAGACCAAATCAAATGGCCTACGTAAACTCTCTTCTTTCTCAGGTCAATTCCATGTAACACTAAGACTTATATCATGTAGCTATTAAATACAAGACTAGAAAGGTTCATCTATTTTGAATTATGCATATGGAAACGTGTTGAACATAAAGTCGCAAAAATCCATTTCACGTCTCTCCGTTGGGATCGCCCTGTTTCCCTGCCCAAATTAAAAACCTCCAACCACTCAGCCATCTAAAACAAATGTACAGTGCTAACAGCAATGAGTCAGTCATGTCATCTCCAAGACGTGCTGAAGAGATTCTAGTAATGACCGCTACTCCGACCCGCCACCGTGACGTACACTCGATTCCAATGTACACGCTATACACACGTACTAAGCGAGTTGTCGAAACAATACAAACACAAAGATTCATTATTTGTCCCAGATCTTTTATATTAATACTATAGCATTTGCAACCGAAATGGGACACAGTTGAAGCTTATTGTTTATTGCCTTAACGTAAATAACGTAAATCATTCTGCAAATCGTGTGAGTTTGCACGTATGCGCGCAAACATGCAACACCTAGGGACTGGTTAGTTTCTTCGGCC
>LD346930.1:38394-53212 GCA_001465055.1 Ptychodera flava | reverse complement strand
AAGTCAATCTGTTTTTGACTTTTCTGATGGGAGTCACCATGTTTTTGAAATGCCCAATACTGGGGTTAAGTGTGTTTTTGAATTGGGAGACGGTTCATAGTTGCCTAAGATGCATCGTCCAAGCCACAAATTTCAACATTCAGTTGCATGTTTTGGCCCGCCCTTCGGGCGCTTAACTTTTATATCCGACGAATCTTTTCGCATGCCCTTCACGCCCTTGACTTTAATATATCAAACATATATATATTAGAGATATCTGTATGACTAGCTGCATACATTAGATTTGGCTACAACTTTAAAAATAGCTCTCTATGGCTTCTCAGGGGGAGTAACTGGATCTCTAAACACCAATAACAGTTTTTTGATTTACTGATTTTTTCTTTCATATTTATGATTGACATCCATTTATGTACAACAGATCTGGACATCTAGTTATGCATAGAAAGTGGACGGCTCATTCAAAATACTGTATCTAAACTTAAAAGAAGACATTTTGAAGTTCCTTATACCTGATATGACAGCCATTTCATCAAAAGACGTGGCCATGGAGGAAGTGGTCTCAGGGGATTCCGATATAAATATAACTGTCAATCAAACCTTGTGCAAAGCAAGACATGAATCAGCTCTAATGTCGATTACAATGACTACAAATAAGTAAAACGTGTTAAAGTGTCTTGTGTCGAATGACGAGCGCAATAGTTTCTTCACAATTCATCGCCACAGAAACATTTGTATCAACCTTCTGCAATTCTAGGGATAGAATAGATTACTGATTAGGCTAAATTCAAGTCGAAAAATATGTTAGTGACGTGAAGAAGAAAATGTGTATTATCGTCTGTATATTTTTGCAAATTTAGTGGTCCTACAAAGGTATGTTTGGTTTGGTTCCGTTCGGTTTGATTTGGTTTGGTTGATGGCTCGTAACCTTCACCCAACGTGTAATGATGACCAACCTATGGTATGGGGGGCATTTGGGGAACAAAGATAGGACGACAGAAATCATGCAAAATGGCGACACACTTTTCTTTGTGATGACTACGTCATCGGCGTGCATTAGTTGCTGTTTTCGTGCCAAATATCACTCATCACGTTAAACGTCTGTCCGGTCTTGCATTTTTTAAATATTTCCGACCAGTTTGCTAACTTCTATTCGCCATCTACGACTACTCGTTGAGTGAGTAAAGAAAATAAATTCAATAAATAGATGATAGTTCCAAGAATTTGTGAGAATTAATCAATGTAGATGTGGATCGTATTTGTGTGCATATTGACCTGTACGCGCCTCTAGCCAAAAAAATTAAAAAATAACACGCAGTGTAGTAGTGTGCAACAAACAACTGATGTGAAGAAACTATATCGCGTGTCGATTCTGCAACATCGCATTATTCGCACATTTAGAACAATGAGCGCGACGGGATGCCGTTTCGACGGCCAATGGCTACGCTTACGAAGTATTATTAAGTTGCAATTGTATTATCAGGTGAATTTCACGACCTGCCTTTGAAAGTTTAACGTCAATTTTCTAGGATTGTAAACCAATTCGGGCCATTGTCTAACGTTCCATCGCATAATTATCACCTCTTGCTGAGTGTGCTCGCAATCCGACGTAAGGGGGCCGTCATTACATATGGCCTGGGGTCGGAGGAATCTGAGGAGGGTTACTCAAAATATTGAAAGCTACAAAGTGGTTGCTCAAAATGTGGCGAAAAAGAAGGGGGTAAACGTTACTCAAATTTTGGTGCAAAATAAACCGAAAAACTTCTCAGATTGCATCATTACACAAAAATCAATTTCTCAAAATTTTCGCAAACGTGCTGTCCCCGTAGGGTATTTTAAGAGTTTTACTTAGTAAACAAAAAACAAAAAACAACAAACAAAAAACACATCTCAGATCGCATCAGATTGCAGCGTTGCACAGACCAGTTTCTCAAAACTGTCCACACAAGATAGGGTACACCCCTCTGACACTTTCCCCCTCAGTCTCTTGCATGTACTTCTCCCTGTACTTTCAAATTCTGCCCAGTCAGATAAATTATTTAAAATCCTGATTCCTATCCAAATTAAACAGTACTATATGATTAGATACTGGTTATAGTGTGAGATTTTATATCTATATTTTTTCAAAGTGTGACTTGAATTTTACTTTCAACTTTTTCAACAGTCATCATGAGATAACCTATAATAATCTAGCAGGGTACACCATGATTTGAAAGGTCTGTACTATTGCTGTATTTCAGTCAATTTTACAAATACATGAATTGATATCTAATAACTTTTCTAAGTGAGGGGTTAGTAAAAATTTATATTTTAGAGAGGGAGGTTAATCAAATTCATCATGATTGGCAGGGGAGTTACTCGAAATGTCGGACTTTCCGACGAAATTCCTCCGACCCTTCTCCAGGCCATAGATAATGACGGCTCGCTGAATACACCCATTATTGACGTGATGTCTGCTTACAGTAATATCACTGTACCAAGTTTTGTTTGTTTTTGCCAACGCGCATTAAAGCCGTCGTGGATCTCAAATAATTTGATACAAACAGATTCTTAGGTCGTTGTGTATTTATGTCCAACCACGGTACATACACGTCCTTGGTTAGAGAGTCAACAGTACCCCGGTTCATATTATTAGATACTTTGCCCACGTATCCCGTGTTTCTCGTGAGGATCTCAGGGGAGGTGCATTCGTATATTAGAGCGCGATATATGCTACTACACATTTGTAATTAGTGCTCACAATATTCTTATGTTTACAGCTATGGCTGGTTACACCATAGTCCATCGGCCATGTAACTCGTGTCTTTCATGGTCTATATGCAGGCGTTTTCATATAGGAGAGCACTGAATGCACTGTATATTGAAATGCTGTATGGCCGTATTGTAGATTTGTTGTCGACTATTAGCAACCTCTGTTGACATAAAACCACGCCCCGAGTAGCATTTGTATCTTATACTAGTCACATGTGTTCAGACTGGTATTCGTGGATTGTAGCACATGGTTTGACTCCTCCACTTTTCATGGTGATGTATCTACATTTTTTGCCTTTTTTCCATACAACAAGATGAATGTTGCATGTCATAGTGTCAATTCTGTAAGGTTACGGTAACAGTCTTTCATAAATATACTCCCAAGAATTAATACAGGACACATGGTACATACTTTGTATACATGAGGGACTGGTCAGTTTCTTCGGCTTCAGGGGTGCTGGTGGATTAATTTTTGCCGTCATAAATATTAATCCTTTTGTTCGGTACATGTTTATATATATATATATATATATATATATATATATATATATATATATATATATATATATATATATACAATATATACAATATATAATATTTTGCGGTATATTTTAAACATTCAGTCATTTTTTTTTATGAAATGGTTGTCATGTCAGGTATAAGGAACTTCAAAGTGTCAATTTTTAAGTTCAGATACAGTATTTTTAATGAACTGTCCACTTTCTATACAAAACCAGGTGTCCAGATCTGTTGTACATAAATGATGTCAATCATTAAAGTCAAAGAAAAAAGCAGTAAATCAAAAATTTTATGGGTGTTTAGAGATCCAGTTACCTCTCCTGAGAAGCCATAGAGAGCCTATTTTTAAAGTTGTAGCCAAATCTGATTTATGCAGCAAGTCACACAGATATCTCTGATATATATGTCTGATATATTAAAGTCAAGCGCGTGAAGGGCATGCGAAAAGATATGTCTGATAAAAAAGTTAAGCGCCCGAAGGGCGGGCCAAACAATGCAAATGAATGTTGAAATTTGTGGCTGGCACGATGCATTTTAGGAAACTCTGAACCGTTTTCTCATTCAAAAACACACTGAACCCCTCTATTAGGCATTTTGGTCAACGACAGGATGACCTCCACGAATCAACCGTCCCCCCACCCCAACGTGGGCCGAAGCCTTTTACCAGTAACTATTAAAGTATTGCATGTTTGCGCGCATACGTGCAAACTCACACGATTTGCAGCATGATTTACGTTTAGGCAATAAACAATAAGTTTCAACTGTGTCCCATTTCGACGGCAAATTTTATAGTATTATTATAAAAGATCAGGGACAAATAATGAATCTTTGTGTTGTGTATTGTTTCGACAACTCGCTCAGCGTGTGTAGCGTGTACATCGGACTCGAGTGTACGTCACGGTGGTGGGTCGGAGTAGCGGTCCTTAGAATCTCTTCAGCACGTCTTGGAGATGACATGACTGACTCATTGCTGTTAGCACTGTACATTTGTTTTAGATGGCTGAGTGGTTGGAGGTTTTTAATTTGGGCAGGGAAACAGGGCGATCCCAACGGAGAGACGTGAAATGGATTTTTGCGACTTTATGTTCAACACGTTTCCATATGCATAATTCAAAATAGATGAACCTGT
Organism: Ptychodera flava; assembly: GCA_001465055.1. NCBI lineage: Eukaryota > Metazoa > Hemichordata > Enteropneusta > Ptychoderidae > Ptychodera > Ptychodera flava. The sequence goes on along the minus strand of LD346930.1, from coordinate 48,816 downwards.
CTATTCTTGTATTTAATAGCTACATGATATAAAGTCACAGACCATCGATGTTTATGGGTAAGAATGCCGAGGCGTGCCCGACAGTTTTCCAAGCGGCTATACTAGTCACCTTTTGCGAATTCTGCTGTAATCAGCAAACTTTCTTTTCCGTTTTTTTTTTTTTTTGCCGAGTCAGTAAGACTCGGCTTTATCCCACGGGGCATGACCGATCACCGACGCCAGTGATACTACTATGGCGTACAGCAGCGTCAGCGTAGACTCGTACTCCTTAGATTAGTTGACAATGGCCCCAGTCCCGAACGTTCGATGTTCGGAAGCTGAATTTAGGTTGGCCACCGGAATTCAAACTTTTACGTTTTTGAGGACATGTTTTTATCGATATCTCGCGATCCACGCGCAGTCGCTACGTCAAATATCGACTGTTGGCATTAAAAATGTCACGGTGTTTTAAAAATGTTACCAAGTGGGAGTGCCACTTTAAACAAGGGCCTTTGCCAACCCCCTCCCCCTGGTAAACCATATACTGAAAATACTGATAAAGGCGTTGGTATTTGTGACAACAGTGGCGTCAAACACAAAAGAAACACCGTGACCTAAGAAAAGGCCAAAGTTTCATGGACTTATTCTTTAAACCCATCTTTTAATCTGCCCTTTAGAGTCATCTTTTAGTATTTATGATGACATTTTACCCCTAAACACTTTTAGTTTTTGATATTATTTTTGTAAACTGCTTGTAATGCTAGTTGCTACAACATGTAATTGACTCACTGTTACTATCTGGCTACTGGTGTACAAGCCAGATTTACAATAAACTGCACGCTTTGAAACGAGATGACCCTGAATTGACCTCTTGGTTTACCTTGTACCTTGATAAACTAACTTGCAACACGTTTATTCATTAGGTCGCCAAAGACAGGTATTCCCTTAGGTTGCCCATGTATACGTCAGTTAGACTAACTTGAACATTGCAAGACGCTACACTAGAAAGAAGACCTGACTAATGACCTTTGAGAAAACACGTAGAGTTTACCGTGAAAAAGCGGTTTTTATGATCGAACTGAGCAGTGACTACTGATCGGAATCATATTTTTTATGTATACGATTCACTCAGACGTCGACTGAGCTGTAACACATTTCGCAAAAATCAATTAGTGAACGAAAATATGTCTTGATACGGGCATAAGGTTCTTTTACTGACGTATGCATGGTCAAGCTAAGTAATATCCACTAAATAATTTTACATGTCACACTGATTGACTGTTACAAATATAGTAGTGTAGTGAAATCTAGTCATCGATAATCACCGAAACCTTTACTTATATTATTAAAGTTAATGTAGTTTCCCTGTTTGATGTTTACCGAAGAGGTTTGTTTGAATATATCAGGGGGAGCACTCCACTAGTATCTTCGCTTCACCTTTAAATTGTGACCTTTTTTGACGGTTCCATAACAACTTTACCAATGTTATACGGGAATCGTCACTACATTAATAAATAGTCACGATACACTTCACACTGCTTGAGTGATTTCATTTACATATAAATGCACGAGACAGTGCAGCGGAGTGATAAAACTTGAGGCTATTTATATTCACCCAAAACTGTACTCATATTATTGGAGTTAATGTTGTTTCGTACCAAAGACGGCGGTTTGTTTCGAGTGTATCAGCGTCACCATAAAACCATAAACCAGTCTGTTAGATATTGACTTACAGCAAATCACGCAGGTTTATTTGGATATCTTGTCAGAACATGTTTATTGAATTCCACTGAAACACTAGTAGTCAGTGCAGTTGTTTCTATTTTATTATCATAATTCATTTACATAATCCGGTAGTTTGTATGAAAATATATTTATGTACACAAGTTTCTGTTGTCCCTGGCAACAACACATTTCCAGCACTTGTCTTACACTCATTGCACAAAAAGGGGTATTAAAGCTTGATTAATGTCTTTCATTAGTAAGCTTATACATCTACCATAGCGAACTATAGAATTTTGCGTGCCCTTCCGTAACTCATATTATTTCCAGGAGCCCTCAATCTATGTACATTGTGCGGCTCTATCATATACGTACCTACTCTAAGTGTTGAAGGGTTTCAAGGGACCCATTAGACGAGTACCATTTTTACGAGAAAATTGAGAAAACCTGACTTTCGCAAAGTGGGAACTGGTTTTGTTCTGTGTTACATAAAATTGTATTTCATGGGCAGCGTCCCTGGCAAGGGAGGTATTTGTGAATGAAAACTAGATCACCTTTAATCCTCAGCGTTCCTAGTGATGAAGGTATCAATCGCCTATGTTCGTGTACGCGACTTGCACAATCAATAGGTGAACAATTATTTATGGCTTGATTTATGAGTCTTCAGGTTGAACATTAAGAAGTATCTTTATTTTTTTGCTGGTGAAACTTTAGTAAACAACTCACAGATTGTATTTGACAGCGCAGATTCATCAGCGTTGATTATGTATAGCTTTTCTGATACACAATTATTACATTTCTTGCTCATGGACATTAATTATATACTCTGTCAATGACTGACCAAGGTACGTCAAAGACCTGGTACTTATACTCGAGAGACCAAACAATCTTAAAGTGTTCCCATAAATATTTCACGGAAAGTTGTTGGTATAACTAAGAAACAATCAATACATTTTATTCCCTAGGGCATCCAGGGTATTGAACTGTACATCATGTAATCTGAATTCTCAGAAGGCGTTTTATTACGACATGAAGACCAATCAAAGTCTCTCTGATGTTTGTATTTGAATTGTCTAACGCGACCGACTGAAACATTTAAAACGTTTCACACACCCCTGCCTCAAAAACCCTGATTTCCATGTCAACAGACATCAACACCTGGCTGAGACGCCAGTGTTGAAAACAACGCCCACTGACTCGGAAAGGGAGGTATAACGTCGATATTCCTCTCACAGAGAAGTGTAGTCTTTACAAGAGTTACATGTAGGCGTCAAGTAATTCTGCTGCGCGCTTTTGCAAATGTAAAAGGATTAACGCGGAGGTTCTGAACAGTACAACAATAAAGAAATGGCGACTGAAGTGACAGAACGTCATGGTGACACGGCCGGGCCAGGTTAGTGATAGTTTTCTTGCCATTATTTCATAAAATGAAATCTCTCAATTAATTTGTCCACGTTTGCAGCGATGCCATGTAAACACAATGCATTAACACAATATGCAATGTTAGTATCATATTACCAGTTTGACAAATATTGTCATTAAAATGACACATTTGCATGCCGTCCGGTATCGACAAGATGATGTTTCCATTTTGAATGCATTTTTAGCAGTAAAATAGGAAACATATAAGCAAAGACAAGACAAAAAAGTGAGGAGTACATCGATATCCACAGAGCTATGCCAGTGAAGTATTCCTGTGAAACGCAGTTTCTCACATTCCTGGCCGCTGGGAGTGCGGGATCGACAGTGTGGGAAAAATCGATCCCACACTCTCAGAAACCGTCCCACAATCTGCAGTAAATATTACACGAGCTCTGATTGGATGATAGACAGTCTGTTTTGTTCCACGCGCAAAATGTTATCCAATGGCACGACGAGTAACACACAGATCAAAAGTACAGCGGCAGACGACAGACTTGTCACGATTTTGGGTAATGTTGTACACGTCGAATGTGAATTTAAATTTTGTTGTCATGTGAGAAAAAGAATCTCACACACCAAGGACCTGGGATCAGATTTCTCATACTCGTTGGGGATATTTTGTCTCACACTCGCCTGCGGCTAGTGTGAGACAAAAAATCCCCAACTCGTGTGAGAAATCTGATCCCAGGTCCTTGGGAGTGTGAGATTCTATTAATCTCACATCAAATGTTTCAACTAATATAAGGAAACATCGAACAAGAAACATGGACGCGAGAGACCAAAAATAAATTCTAGAGTGAAAGTATAACTTGATGAGGCAAACATAAATGTTTATACTTTCTTGTCTGTGTCTGACCAAATGTACCTCTAGCACCAAACACAACGCTGACATGGCAACGTACTGCTTTCTCAATCATCCAAAACGTATACTGGTACCGGATTAAATTGATTTCAGGATTGTTTGCACCCATCCAACCATCACTCATTCAGAAGCAGTTTTCAATATTTCGGCGCTTCGCTTGATGTGCGAAATACGTATGCTTTACCAAATCTTCCTAGTGGTCATTGCACAACATACTTTAGAAAACAGTGAAGAATACAAAGATTCTCTGAATGTAAGATTGTAATTCGTTTGGTCGAATTGACCTTGATCTCGTCTTGGGAAGTCTTACGATCACGAGAAATTAAACAATCAGAAAAGCTACATTAGACCCTGCAACTGCCGCGTAAAATACTTTCAATTGGTATTCCAGTGATATTAATTTTCAGAAAAATCAACAGGTAACGAGTTAAGTATATGAATGATCATTTTCCGACGGACATCAGAGCTCTTTAAAATGTTTTCAACCCTTTTCGCTACCTTGCTTGGTTTCAGTAAATATCATACCTTGATTTTATGCTACCAGACTCTGTCTTAGGCCGAAGAAAAAGAATTGTGCTGTTCCGATAGCCCGACCTACCCTATTTTATACCTGCTGACCCTAAACATGTTAGTGATACGTACGTAAACACGGAAGAAAAAAAAGAAAGAGAAAAACCGTAAAATCGCGCGTTCGTTACTTGGCGTTTGATTTTTGCTTGAACGAGGATGTCTTTTATTTTTTCCCTTTTTAGCTCATGTGTTTGAACACGTGGGCTAATGTCATGGCGATGTCTGTCTGTCCGTGTGTGTGTGAGTGTGTGTGTGTCTGTCTGTCTGTCTGTTTTACACGATAACTAAAAAAAGCCTGAACGTATTCAAGTCAGATTTGGTACACAGGTACCATATGTCAGATTTGGTACACAGGTACCATATGCTACTTGCAAGAACTGATTTGATTTTGATTAGTGTGGCTTGCATATTAATGAAGTTGTGCAATATCGTTTTTTCCCGTACAATGGTTTCGCTATGAAGAGGGTAATGATAGTGAAGACATATATCAAGAAATACTGCACAAAATTTCATGAAACTTTTCACAGATGACAATCTCAGAACATTATGATGATATGTTTGAGTGTCATGTCAATTATCTGCTTATCTGCATATTTAATGAACTTTTGTTATGAGTGGCATAACTCCGAAATTCCCGCATCAAACTTGATGATACTTGCAACAAATATTGATCTGTTACATATCTAATTATGCTTAGAATCATCGAGCAGTGTCAAATTAATAAATAGCTCATTTGCATATTTTATGAAGTTTTGTAGTTTGTCGTATAACTCCTATATAACTGCACCAAATGTGATGAAATTTGCCGCAGATATTGATCCGACTAATATCTAACTGTGGTGTAAAGCATTTAGTAGTGTAAAGTTAATTAAGGGTTCATTTGCATATTAAATAAACTTTGCAATTATGTATACAACTCTGAAATTACGTCACCACATTTTGTGAAACGTGCTACAGATATTGATCTGATAAATATTTAATTGTGCTATGAAACATTGAACAGTGTCAAGTTAATTCAGGGCTCATTTGCATATTAGTAAACTTTGTAATTAGAGATATTACTCTAAAATTACAGCATTAAATTCAATGAAACGTGCTACAAATGTTGATGTGAGGGATATGTAATAGTCCAATGAAGCATTGAGCAGAGTCAAGTTAATTAATAGCTCATTTGCATATTAAATAAAGTTTTGTAATTAGTGATTAAACTCTGAGAGTACTTTGCGCAGTTGACAAAAAGCTGCTACATATAGTGATATAACAGCTTTCTGGTTGTTCTGTGAAGCGTACTACTATTAATGAACCTGTTGTAAAACACTTGAGCATATTCAGTTCACATCCGCTTATATGTATGATACATTTATCTGAAAATGTTGTAGCCAGTGTTTGATCGCCCTGAACCCCTGTAAAACGAATATTTAAAAATAAAAATATTTTGGAAAAAGATCCCTGTCGACCTACCTACCCTATTTTTGAAAACCATGTTATCGGAACAGCACAATTTATTTTTTTGGCCTTAATATGTGGTCTCAGCCAGTCTTTCCGACCTGTTTAAGAAGAGGCAATGACAAGAAATTGAACCTTTGCTGTTTCCTTGGTCCAACCTTTTGTACTTCTTGTGTCAACTTTGCGGTTTCAAACATTTTGTTCAAAGTTATGGTGACGCGTGTCGCCTTTTTCTGTTGAAACTTCACTCATAAAAGTAAATAGTTGTGGTCAGACGCGCTGACCTCTTACTTGATAGCAATAGAACACTTTACTATTTGAGGTGAAAAACGAGTGAATCACCAAAGCTGTTAGGTATTTATCATGGTATTATCATAATTGGTTAGCAACAGAAATATTGAGATCGTCCAACAAATACAGCTTGTTGGATACATAATACAGCTTAATGTTATCACATGCAACCACTTTAAACCTTGACATGGAGGGGGGGGCTTATCAAAGGAATCGTGTGTCGTGTCACGTACTCTGTTGGGATAATTTATATGTCAGCTATAGAGTAGAGGCACACCAGTATTCATGCATTGATTTTTAGCAACTATCCAGAAAGGCGTACCAGAGGGACCGTGTATATTTTGTCCTGTTTGTGTGTTTGGATAATTTATGTATCGACTGTAAAGACACACTCTTACGGTAATTTTTTACAACCACCCCAGAAAGCGTATTAAAGAGACCGTGTGTTTTGTCACGTTCCTTTGTTAGGTTTATTTACGCCCCAAACATAAGATTAAAATGCAGTTGTAAGGGAAAATAAAAAAAAGTTTGTTGCCTACTGTACGTCATTCAAGCCTTTGTAATAGTCTGCAATGCGCAATAATTGTCACATTTGATCATTGCTCTTTAGGTTTCAATTATTGTAACCAGTAGCGTAATGCCCCCTGGATGTGTTTAAGTAGCTGGAAGATATATCGGATGACTTTACGGTTGCTCTAACCAACACGTTTTAGAAGCTTGACAACATTTGCTGTCGTACGTGCCAAAGAGGAGGGTTTACATTAAAATAATATTTGTTGCAGTAATATACAGAATACAGGTTTTCATAATCAGTTGATTCAAAATTAGTATGATATTTGCAGAACTTTTAGGCTGGTTGCAAAAGGTCTTTTAGATGACGCAGATGTAAACTGTATATTTTCATGAGTCAAGTTAAGTAAGCACCTTTGATGCTGCATATCAACTAGGAAAAACAGTATTCTTGCCCAGAGAAAAATCCCTTGACGCCACAGATTTTAGCGCAGCGAAAAGGATTGAGCTGCTGGCAGCGAGACATCCAGGTCACCTCAGCGACAGAACTTGGCAGTAGATGTAAATATCTGTAGGGCTAGCCTCGAATGGCTTTAATGTTCCGATGGCCCACCATTGCTTTTGAATGATAGGGATGTCACGCGGGAGTGGGTTTTTAGCGGGGGAATATAATGGGGGAATTTCACTCACTTGGTAGGGCTAACTCGCTTGGCTAAGGCTGGGCTGGGAGGTACCTTTACAGAATCGTGCTGACATCCGAATAGACCGACACGAACACTGGAAATTTATGATGCAAAATGAAATGTGTAAAATTTAATAAAATAAGCTAACTCGAGCACTTACGTAAACTACTGCCTAAAATTGCCTAGTTAACAAAATAGTGCGGGGGTAGCGGAAAGCAAGATGTCTAAAATCATGGAGGAGAGGAGCGTCCAGCAGTTGTCTTGTTCTGCGTGGTCTTCAGGTCGTCAGGATATCTCCTCCTGCGTCGATGCTCCTCCGTCGATGCTCCTCCGTCGATCCGCCATCGATCCTCCTCAAACGTAACTTTTTAGTCCCTTTTATTCTTATTTTAACCTATTGTTTACACCCGCACGTTTGCGCCAGTCATGTTATGAATACTTAATTGGTGTGGGCTGTGGCGTCAGCATAGTTTATCACCGTCATGGGGAATCTTATGTATGTGGAAGTTAGAATTTAGCTTGAATTTTGAAATACCCACAGCCCTTATCCGACGTCAGAATGATATCATAACATGGGCGTTCCTCAGCTAATGGAGTGACCTCACTCCATGAAAGAAGTAAGTGCTCGAGAAGAAAAAAAATCTGTAAGTTTACATGTCGAGGCAACAAATCTAACTATACATGAAGTGCAGTCCAGGATAGAGACATGGTGGTTTCTGGAGTCGTCTCGTGCGTGGTCGCGGATTGATTGTATCACTGGACTGGTGCTAGCTATTTTTTTTTAATGTTGCCTGCGAAATTGGCCCATGTCATAATCTTCCAAATTGGCGCACAGAATAGTAATATTTCACGCTCAAAATACATTTGCGTTCTGGGACGCGAATGATCAAGCTGACGTTTCTTTGTTTGGACTCTAACAATGCTGGCGCCACGAAATACCAGCACAGTATCGACAACATGATCTCGCTCATTTACACGTTTGAAAGAATTACCATGTAACTTATTTTTCTCATGGAGTTATTCTGCGTACTACCCCCATGTTTTATTGTGTTTCAACCTATCGTAATATTGAGCCGTTGTTATCATTTTAATTTATTCATGGCGTTGGTTTGAAACAAAGAATTGTAGCAAGCCACCCACGGGCATGTGATAATTTGTACTTTTGTAATCGTTTCTAATGTCGGTAAATCAAAGTATTGTCTTATTATATTCTTTATGGCGTCGGCATCCGACATAGCCAAGATACTGCATAAATGGACACACTAATTCAGAGGACAAACTAACGAGAACCCAAGGATAGATAACCACGGTCACTCTCTTGTGGAGTGATCGAGACAGGACATTCACTCAGGAACTAACGAAGGAGAACTTGGACCATGGTCACTCCTCCGTGGAGTGACCAAGACTCAACAGATTACACACTAACTTGGTCCGACTGACACACCGTCAGATTCATGTATCGTTGACTGCGCCCTTAGGCGTAGTCATGGTTCCGTATTCAATAAATAAGTTCCAGTTATACATCAGCACTCGTCGTCAGATCCAGCTTCTTTCCTTTACGTTACGACAGGGACATGATCGACAGCCCATGTGACCCGAAAAAATGAGAGCAAAGTAAAAGTATTTGAATTACACATTTACCAGCATATCGTGGCAGGTTTGTTTCGAAATGCATTTCTCTATGTTTCGGAGACTGTCCGTCGACTTGTCATGTACATATCAACATGACACTGCGATGGCCAGCATACTGGGATAAGTGACATTGAGCAGAGGGTAGTATCATGCTGCCTTTTCTCCATACTGAAGTTCAGATGCTGCTGCCGTAAATACGCAGGGGCATGACACGTTACCTCAGGAGGATTGGACCGGATAAGGAGGCCTTCCGTAATTACAGTGGTGGGCCGGGGAAATTGGGCGGAGGGCCACTTTTTAGAAAACTATCCAAGGGGATGGGGTCATTTTTTATAAACCCATCTTTGGGGAAGGGTCACTATTAACAGAAGCTAATTTTACGGCCAAACCTTCGATTGTCCATGTGATATATCCTGAATAGGAAATCACCGAAGAAATTCACCGATTCTTTTAAATACATATGCATTATTAACACGTTTCACAAGCAAAGAAGATCCAGTGGTATCCTACACCGTGAACAGTTAAGACTGATGAAAGAAATGAGACAAAGACATGTGGGATAGGTGGCAAAGAGTATATCAATTATCAAAATAATGTCTATCAATGCACAGATATTGTTAGTTTTATGTTGGAAAAATGTACATAATTCTCTCATAGAGTAACATGTATAGTGAATCAAACATTTCGCATACACATCCATTTGTAACCACCCTAGTCTAATCAAGACCAGATATGAACTGAAAATGCTCACGTGCTTTCATACAGTTATGTGTAAATTTGAACCTTTGCCACATGTTTGCAACTTCATTGAAAGTGTTATGATCAACATAATGAACAATAATCACCACCGATTAATTCTCAAAGGTCATGAAGTATACAAATATGTAATTAGCTGAAATTAAAATATTAAAGTTCTTTGACTGCTGTCATTGTATCACCATTTTATATAGCAAGTGTAATTACTGTTTGCCAAGTCCTTCAAGCCATATATTCCGAGCTGTGAAAGCTCATTAGATATGTAAATTAGCTGACATGAAAATGTGAAATGACTTTCGATATTGTTTTAACCAGGTATAATCATCAAGTCAAGTCAAGTCAATTCAGATGTATATCTCTAATTAGGAAAGTTCATTAAACATGCAAATTAGGAATTGGCTGAAGAGGAAATGCTTAATGACTTTCAATAATATTGTATTAAAGTGTCTGAAATGTACATAGCAAGTTACATAAATTTTGATCAAGTCAATTCAGATGAATATCCCTAAGTATGAAAATTCATTTAATATGCAAATTAGGAATTGGCTG
>LD346930.1:16251-30379 GCA_001465055.1 Ptychodera flava | reverse complement strand
AGAGGGGGGGAGGGAGAGGGAGCGAGAGAGAGAAAGAGAGAGTGATTTTATTTGGCATTTGCGCTGTACGATATTTGAATTATTTGTAGTGTTTGAGATCAAACTTTTGCAATCTCCTTAAGATTTTGCATGGACTCGGGGGATGTGGAAAAACAGAAATAGCAACACGATATGTGTATCAGGAATGGAGAAAGTATACTGGTGGAGTTTTCTACATAAGTGGGCAATCTACTTCATCAATTGATTTCGGTTTAAAGAAGTTGCTGATGGTATGTTTGAGTTTAATAATTATCCAAACCGATCACAATATCTGTCTGTTTCCTTAAAGGGAAACCTAAGTCCAGCTAATATTACCATTTATCCCTTCTAAAATCACCCTTGAATAAAATGCAGCTCAAATTTGCCACATATTTGCAAGCGCCAACGACTACGGCGCGACGAAAGGAGACGTTGAAGTAGACGACATTTATGAAAACAAGCTCTGAATCCTATGGGCGCGAAAGGGATCATGGAAGGAGCGTGCGTACCGTCATCGGCGATACACGAACGTGTGTGACAGCTTACCGTAGCATTGGAGTCTATGACTGTAGTAGTGTAGTTCTGCACGTTACAACTTTTTAATGCTCAGTAGCATGAAAATGATTAACTGTTGTGCAGTTGGGTGCAAAAATGACTCAAGATAGAACAAGAACGGTGTCAGTTTTTACCGTATTTCCACAGAACAGCTTTATCGAAGACATTGGCTAAAGAAAGTCGGGCGAGGTAATAGGGCCTAAAATGTTAAACACAGGGCCAATGTCCATGAAGCTACTATAGACGTCGACATGGATACAAAAATTAAGAATTTCCTGATAATGAAATTATCTCATTAAGGTCATCCTAGGGACCTGTTAACTAAATATTAAAGCTGTCTGACCACAGGTCCAGTAGGCATAGGATTTGTGATGATTTTTTCCTATAATTATCATAAAAAATAATTATGAATATTAATAAATTATTAATATGAATGTTACAGAATGTTAAAACTTTTTTACACACAATGTCGTCTACTTTGTGTAAATGCCATCTGGACACTCCATTGTTGTGACAATTATGATTATGAATAAATTATGATTATGATTAATAAAGTCATATTTTTCACATTGTAATGTGCTTATATGAACAACCCTCTGGGAACCCTCATACAGTTTCACAATCTATGCCAAAATATACAAGTGACACCATTGCCCAGGTTCAGTCTACGGCGAGAGTTACCATTGCCCAGGTTCAGTCTACGGCGAGAGTTACTACACAGTGTATATAATGAGAAGGTAGCCAGCTCCACTCGACAGTAAACTTACATACCCATGAATTACCTCCGTTTTCTTCACTTCTGCATGTTGATTCTCAAAATTTCTCCCGGTGTTGGCAAGTCCATAAATCAGCCATCAAATCTACCCAGTTTTAGCCACTTAGACGGAAAATTTGTGAAGTTTGAGGCTGCGAGAAGGTATATATCGCCAATGAAATGATGCTGCGTTAGCGGAATCGACAGCATCCGGGATCTTTTAGGGCCGTTTGCGAAATTTGAATGTAGCCGCCAAGCGGGGCCGAGGGCGGAGCCATGATTTAACGTTATTAGATATGCTGACATAATTGATCGTACGGCCAATGAACGCTCGTGACCTTTTTTACACATGAAAGTTACACTTACACTGTACGATTACTTTATGGTCTGTCCAAGGATGGAGATGCCTCAAGTCAACGGTCCAAGCTATGTATGTGCGATTACAAACGGATGACGGGTTGCAGATGCGTTTGTTTATGATAGATACCCGGTTGACATTGTGAAAATATGTCAAGTTCAGCGACTTGGCGAGGAGACCTCAAAACAGCGTACGTACGTACAAATACGCAGTCACCTTCCAATTGAACTTGTGATTTTCAGAGATTTACAATGAAAATACTGTCGTCTATTTTGCTGCCCAACAAAATATTAAAAACGCAGTCACGGACGTGTTTTACAGACAAAGCACAATGTACCTTGAAATCGATATCTTTTTTATTGAAAAGGCGTGCGCGTGCTGGCGTTACGAGGACCTGTTACTTTTTTATAGATATGTTAGACAAATATATCCATGTCTTGCAAAAAATACTGAGAAAAATTGAAATTTTTAATAATATTATCAACAGTTTTATTACAGAGCTTCCGTTAACGCAAAATCCTGCGTATTTCAAGCATGTTATTACTTTGAAGTACGCAAAGTAAAATGACGTCTGCGTAATCCGATATGCATTAAAAAGCGCAGTCTCTGTAACAAAGACATGAGCACACGTAGTTTCCCTTCAATGTGAAGTTTATCCAGGACTAAAAATAAATTGTTTGCTGATAAAAATGTTCATAATTTAGCAATATTTTGTCCTACATCCTGTCAATCACGTTTTCCTTCAAGTCTGTACCAATAAAAATGTAACAATTTCAATAGAGTTCGTCGTTATTGCAAAAAAATGGGGTTTTTTTCGCTGCGCCCAATGCATACTTGTAAACCCTGAAGATCTCCTAGTCGAATATCAAGTTTAAGTTAATGCTACGCAGACTTAAAAATAATAGTTTTATGCCGGTCTGCAAACTTATTCCAGAATATTGCAAAATTGGCCATAATTGCAGCCGTGATTCCAGTCTCATCTGTCCCGTGTGAGCGCATGGGTTCAGTACCCAAAACAGGATTACAAAATGGAATTGTAGCTGTCTAAGTGACTATGCCTGATATAAATGATCTGATGGCGATAACCATGGAAGGCCCGAGACTAAGTGAATTTGACTTCAGAGCAGCGATGATAGGTCAAGCAGCGAAGGCAATAGTGGGAAGTTGTAGTCTAAATGATTAGTAAGAAATGAAAATCGTCGACAGAAAATAGAACAGAACAAATTGTGAAACTAATATCAAAGAAAAAACATTGTCACTGATGTTGTTTATTGAACACTTTATTCATTGACTTTTGTACCGGTTTTCGATATCGCGTAGACAGCTGTTATATATAGGTACTACTTACATGTAGTCATGTTGTACGCATTTTTGGTACATTTTACGCAAATAGAAAAACAATTTGCGAACAGCCTTACGCAGATTTGGAAATCCTAACCGAAGCTCTGCAGTTTTATCACATTCAGAAACTGAAGCGAGGACTTTCTGTCTTCGGGGAAAACAATTGACGCTACACACGGATGCAGCAGGGTCTATGGAAAAAACACTAAAATTTTGAAACGAGAACGGGCGAGAAAATGTCAGCACGTTTGTAAGCCTGGAAGTGTTAGTCGTGTTCCTTGCTATTCAAGGTATTTGTGGGTACGATGTGCACATGGCGGAGGTTCTTCGGGAATAGGTGGATACCGTGGAAACCTAGCTGTGATATCGCAGCGGCGAACTCGTTCAAATCAAAGGTCACCGCCACGGTCAAATATTACAGCTAATGGAAACATTTTAATTGCTACGGATTAGTCGCTGATGTGTTTGGCGAAGGAGGGGCAGAGGAGTCTGTCACAGCACAGTCGTTTGGAGAGCTATTCAGCGCTGGGTCTATTCGCCCCATAGACGAGTGTGCAGAAGCGAGAAATACCCTGCACACTCGTCTATGGGGCGAATAGTCCCAGCGCTGAATAGCTCTCCAAACGACTGTGGTCACAGTTGATGACGGTGTGCTCACTGTCGTCGGAATTTCATCTGGACGTTTGTAATCGACGTACGTGATGACGGTGTCATCAAATAATATGGATAAGGTGTATATAATGCTGGCAAACACGATCGCAGCAATCTATATTGAGCTGCCTACTGCGGTGTTTGTTCAGTTGATGCTGTCCCCGTTTCGCTGAAGCTACCACCTCCATTGATCGCATACCCAGTAAGCTGCTTTGGAGCAACCTTACAACTGCTATAAAGTTCGAAAAATACATCGTCCAACTAGAGAAATGGTTGATCAGACACATGTACATTCGGGTCAACTGATGAGAGGTCTAATCAAAGGTCACGAGCGTTCATTAGCCGTACGATCAATTATGTCAGCATATCTAATAACGTTAAATCATGGCTCCGCCCTCGGCCCCGCTTGGCGGCTACATTCAAATTTCGCAAACGGCCCTAAAAGATCCCGGATGCTGTCGATTCCGCTAAGGCAGCATCATTTCATTGGCGATATATACCTTCTCGCAGCCTCAAACTTCACAAATTTTCCGTCTAAGTGGCTAAAACTGGGTAGATTTGATGGCTGACTTATGGACTTGCCAACACCGGGAGAAATTTTGAGAATCAACATGCAGAAGTGAAGAAAACGGAGGTAATTCATGGGTATGTAAGTTTACTGTCGAGTGGAGCTGGCTACCTTCTCATTATATACACTGTGTAGTAACTCTCGCCGTAGACTGAACCTGGGCAATGGTAACTCTCGCCGTAGACTGAACCTGGGCAATGGTGTCACTTGTATATTTTGGCATAGATTGTGAAACTGTATGAGGGTTCCCAGAGGGTTGTTCACATAAGCACATTACAATGTGTAAAATATGACTTTTTTTATCATAATCATAATTTATTCATAATCATAATTATCACAACAATGGAGTGTCCAGATGGCATTTACACAAAGTAGACGACATTGTGTGTAAAAAAGTTTTAATATTCTGTAACATTCATATTAATAATTTATTAATATTCATAATTATTTTTTATGATAATTATAGGAAAAAATCATCACAAATCCTATGCCTACTGGACCTGTGGTCTGACCAGCGGTTTTGCAAAAAACAAGCGACCCAACATTCGATAGAGCTCCGCTGTGTTATGTAGAGAATAACTTTTGGTGACACATGTATTGATGGAGAAGGTTGATATCTTTGATAGCTCATTTCAGGATGGCCTGAACAAAAATGGCAAAATTAGCTGCAAAAAATATAAAAATGATGGATTTCATCATAATATTTTATATATTACATTAAAATAAAGCCTAGGAACCTGTATACCAAATATCAAAGCTGTCACATGAGTAACTTTTGAGAAACAAATATTTTGACCAAAAACGGCAAAAATTGACCCAAAAATACAAATATTTAAGATTTCATTTAATTTCACTATATCACACTAAGAGACCCCTAGGAACCTGTATACCAAATATCAAAGGCATCAGACAAGTAGTTTTTGAGAAACACTTTTTTCGACCAAAAATGGCACAAATCGTACCAAAAATACAAAATTACAGATTTCCTCATATATTCAGTATATAATATTTAGTTTATCTGTAGAAACCTGTATACCAAATATCAAAGCTGTCAGTCGAGCGGTTTGATGAAATAAAGTTTTTACCAAAAATGACTAAAAAATCATTAAAAATACAGATTTGCATATTTCATGACAATTTGAACGAATCAAAGTTGGGTTATCCCTAGGGACCTGTATACCAAACATAAAAGCTGTCTAACCAGCGGTTATGAAGAAGAAGATTTTTTACCAAAACGCCTTTTTGATGCTAATTTGCATATTTTCGACGACATCAAAAAATTAAAAAACGTACTTCTCATAATCATATTTTGCATCTACTCAACAAATATCAAATCAGTAAGTACTGCGGTCCCCAAGATATTTGAGTGGACGGACGCCTCACAAACGGACATACATACATACATACATACATACATACATACATACATACATACATACATACATACATACATACATACATACATACATACATACATACATACACACACACACAGGAAGGATACCCATCCCAATAGCTTCTATAAACTACAGTCTATGAAAGCTAAAAAATGTCAAAGATACAAAGTTATGCACTGCACCTTTCAAGGACGATTGTTTTGAAAATGATTTCGGGACTCTAATATCGATACAAGACGATACTAAACAATATGATTCGTATCTTGACAGTGCTGAGTCAGTCTACTATCGCCGGATTTAACCAGATAGATTTCGGGACTCTAATATCCGAAGACGAAACTACACAAAGCGTCTCTTATCTCGACAGCCCGGGGCTGCGAAATCGCCGATACATACCCGATAAGTATGGGAAATTTCGGGACTAGACCTGGTCATATTGATACTAGAATATACTAGAATGACTTATTGCCTTACGTCTCGGCAAGCCGGGTCTGAGAAATCGCTGATATTTACCCGATAAATATCGGCAGTTGCGGGACTCTAATATCGATACCGGAAGATACTAGATTTACCCGCAAGTTGTGTCTCGGCACGCCGGGTCTGCGAAATCACCGATATTAACTCGATAAACATCGGCGATTTCGGACTTTAACTTTGATACTAGACGATACTTTGTCAAATCGTGGATAAATATACGATGTATATCGAAGATTTCATCACCTAACATATCTGATCACCCGACTACCTCTGTCCGACTCTTAGTTAAAAATAGCATCCATGGCCGGTAGTCAAGAATACTGCATTTTTTACATTATTAGATTTATTTACGCACGAAATACATTTTTTCATTAAATGTCCACACAAAACTTTCATACACATGACTAGCGGGACTTCGTCGAAAGGGCTGATCGGATATCATCGGGAGTTTGGGAGGGCCTTGCACGAAATACAGTCTTTGCTTGTAAGCTTAATACATTTTAACTTGACGATCGGGACATGGACAGAGGACCGATCGGACATTATGTAGAGTTTTGGCTGGTCTTCCATGAAATATATTCTTTACAACGATAGACGATACTAGATTTTTCAAATCGCGGGTAAGTATCCAATATACGCTTTCATCACTTTACAGATCTGAGCAAGCACGACTTCCTCAGTTCGACCCCTACTTCGAAAAATAGACGATACTACAAATTATTTAATCGCGGATAAATATTTTCCTATATATATCGGAGATTTCGCCGCCTCAAAGATCTGGCCAAGCTCGACTTACATGGTAACACATACAATCAGTCAATCATTACGTATCATTCACAAACCAAAAATTACTTTTTAAGCGACTGACGAAGAAAACTCTGTTTTAGAAACGTAGCGCTAAAGGATCGCAGGGTCACTTAGTGTCTCCAATCCAGTTCGGAGTCTGTACAAGAACAGTGGTTCCCTCCACCACGGTTCCTCAAGACCGTGATAGTACACAAAACCACAGACAAATAGAAAAACAGACTAGCAACACTTGCATGCCTTTTGTTCCATGGTCGTCTCGGTAGACTATGGCCTTTTTATATTAAAATGAGCTTCAAAGGTGTTAAACATTTTGGAGACTTTGTTTTTGGTTGATAATTGCACGAGATATGCGAAAAATACGACGAGATGGCATCGTGCTGCCAGTCGCGTAGCAACCATACTTACTTTGTGAGCTCTCAGGGCAGAAACACTGCTTCACGGCAATCAAAACATAACACGCCAGAAGTTTTAAAGACAGTATGACTGACCGTAAACCATTGAGTAAAACCAGACAGTATCGATAAAAGACTTTCAAATTTGGTTCAAACACACTCATTATATATTCATAAAAATATGAGAGGAATTTTTAAAATGGTAAAACTCACTTTCCTGTAGCTCAAAACACTTCCGTTTTCGCCAGCACGCCAATTCCGCTCAGCACCACACGACGACAACAACACAAACTTTGCTGAACATACTTTCGCTTAACAATTGGCGAAAATCTGAAATTTTCTGAAGGATGCATGGTCGGCACTCTTCGGAAAAAAGAGAGGCGAGAGCTACCTGAGGCGAGGCAAACATGGATGGGTTACGTAACCGCTTCACGCCTTGGACAATACCCGTTGCTGGTCTGTTTCTCTATTTGTCTGTGGCAATAAAAAGAAAAAAAAAAGCTATTAACGATGTGTGGAGATGCTTTTCCATTATTACATATCTTGGTTCAAATTCGTCAGGTTGGATTTCAGTCGAGGAAAAGTACTACTCGATGTCAGAAAAACAGCCGTCCGAACTCTTTATATTTGTCTTATGAACGCGCTGAACCGTTCGCAGTACTCCACTAGCTGCAGCTCCAATCGTCTGTATCGCCAATGACGGCAAGCATGCTTCTCCCATGAGCCGTTCAGTGCTGTCCTTATATTTGAAAGTAACCAGGTAATTTAAGAAAGTAGACGGGTGGACTGCGAGGGAGCCAAGCGAGCGAGCGGCGAGTGAGCGTAGCGAACCAGGGGTGAGAGTGCGAGAGGGGGTGTCCCCCCCTCTCGCAAGGCAAAACATGAAATTTTGGTTTGGAAATAGTGTTCTGTGGTGGCATCTGAGGTGACATTTGACTAATTTATTGAACATTTAGCTGAGACTGAAACATTACTTTTGTTGTGTGTCCTAGACGTGGCTCACATACAACAAAGCAAACAAACATGATTTTGATTTGTTTGTGTTATTTATTGTAATGTAAACACATGCACCAATATAAAAATCTCTATTTCAGTTAACTAGAAGAAAAAGAAGTTTTCCAGTTTCAATTACGGCAATGTTGGGAGCTAAAACATGTAATTACATCATCATTTTTTTAATAATTTTCAACCTAATCAGACTAGAATATCGTTTTTGTCGGATGAAAAACATTTTAAATAATTTAGATTTTTATCCGACATCGATCTTTTGACGTGGTCCTTTAGTATCATACTCTATCGATGAACCTTATTATCTAAAAATGACATCCAATGAAATGAAATATCCTGACATACCCTTAATTTTAACAGTGCGTATACACGCAGGTAGACGAGGCGGTCAGAGAGAACAGCGTAATACAGTCGGAAACACAACTACCAGTGACTGTGTAATTAACGTCTTGTACGTAAAATAATCAATGAAAATAAAATACCCATTCAAATAAACAGTTAGTTCTAAAAAATTCAGTTTTAGCTCATTTTTTTACATCTAGAAAATGCGTCGGTATTGCTCTGAGAATAACTTGATTTGTTGAGAAGATTATCATACTAGTGACGTTGACAGCCAGCGCGGGGGCGGAAAACTAGCTTCAAGTTGCCAGTCTCGTGAACTTCGATCGTCAATCAAAATCACATCTTTTCAGTGTCTTTCTCTCACCAATTCAGCCACATTGAAGTTTTTGATACATAAACTAAATATATTGTTGGAATCAAGTATAATTTTTGGCGCGTCCATCAGCCAATCACACTATTTACAGGAAAAAAATATTCCATTGGCAAGGTGGCCGTCACCACATTTGTTTTTGACGCCATCGTTAAATATGACCTAAGATGACCTTCATACTAATCAAACCAATCACGCTGCTCGTAACAAAGGCAACACCATAGGCGCGTCCATCAGCCAATCACACTATTTAACCGGTAAAAGATCGGGCTCAAAAGCAACAAATGGGTATCTAGAAACTGTTTTATATTTGTGCAGTTCAAAGTGGGGAAAGGGGCCGCGAAACTGCTAATCGTACGTGTGCCGTCTAACAGCCGGAAGTGGGATCCCGTAATTAATAGGTCGATAAAAATAATCTAATTAAGTTAAAAGTAGCCGGGAAAAAAATGCAAAACAGGCGGGTCATTTACCCGGCACCCGGCTTCTAAGGACAACACTGCCCCTTTCGCGCCCATGGAACTTTCAGAGCTCATTTTCATAAATGTTGTCTACTTCAGCTTTTCTTTTCGTCACGCCGTTGTCGTCAGCGCGTGCAATTATGTTGCAAATTTGAGCTGCATTTTATTCAAGGTTTCTATCAGAAGGGTTAAATGATGAAATTCGTTAGACTGAGGTTTCCCTTTAACACTTTCATCATTTAATTTCTGCGCGTATGCATGCATGTATGCGTCTTTGCGTAGGAACAAGCACCTAGATGTGATTGGTAAAGCCGCTTAGTCCAGCGTTAACGTAAATATCGAGCTAAAATGAAACGCAGCGTTTTACAAGCAAGTAATGGGAAAAGCAAATATTCAATCGAAATTCCGCCTTTTTGCAGACAGCCTTTTAACAAAAAGTTATAAGGTTCGCCCATCACTCTGTACACACACACGCATGTAAATGAGCTGTTACAAAATGCCTATTTTTTTATCTCTTTTCCGTAAAAGGAAATGAATCACTCTACCTGGAATCGCCGTTGCAAAAACTAAACCCGATGTCCTTAAATGACAGTGCTTTTCTATCTATCGTGGTATCTCTTTTAAAGTTTTCTCTAATAGTGTACAAAATGTGATGTTATGTCTGCAAAATCTTCGTTACTTTTAAATTCAGTCGTCGAATGGTCGCATAGATGATGGAAATGTTACACCCGCTTTCATACGACGGTTGGCCCTGGAATGGTTACGCAAGAGTAAAAACTGGCTTCTTGTTATTGACGACGCCGATGATGTAGCACTCATTGCAAACGCTTTTCCTAGCATGCCACCATTACGTGACGGTCACATCTTGCTAACGTCTAGGGTTAGTGTAGGTTGGGATAATTGGTATAAGAACTACCACTTATGGGAAGTCATCCCCATGAATGCCAGGGACTCGGCCATCTATCTACTGAGCGAAAAAATGTCTGGAAATAATGGAACTGTTTCTTCAAAAGATGCTGATAGAAAGTTGGAAGTAATGAAACATTCAAACAAAGAAGAGTACGAAGCTCTCGTCTGGCTCGGCGATGTAGGCGGGTTGCACGGCCACCCTCTTGCACTAAGACAAGCAAGTAGATACATCACTCAGTTCAACACTACTTTCAGTCAGTACAGAAGATTATACGAGACATGCCGCCTCGATATCTTCAAACATGCTGCAGAAACTGATCCGTTAGCTGCCTGGCTGAAAGCAAATGGTCTGAAGCCCCAATATGCTTCCAGTTTTCGAGAGGTAGTGGACAATAACACTCTCAAGTTGAAGACAATCTGCGTCGATCAGCTCCAAGGGTATCCAATCTACATGGTGGGAAGTGATGTTGACCTCTTTCTTAAAGCCCAGAAAGACACCGACGCGAATTTCTTCGCTCTGATGCTTGACCCGAGTCGAGAGAACTTTCTAACAACTTGGAAACTAAACTACGACCAGCTTGCTGAAGATTTTGCAACCAAAGAATTCATTCTTCTATGTTCATGTTTTGCATCTCGAATACAAATTGCCCTTTTGGCTGATGGTGTAAGATACCTGGTCCATGGTGCTCTTCGAGATTACTTGAAGGTGCAACTTTGCGATGGAGAATCCGGGAGTGGAACCAAAATAAGCCAGAGAGTTCATCAACTCATAGAAAAGCTCCAGCAAGTTTCTCTGGCAACGATTGTAGTCAGACCAAAAGGACCGCACACTCCGCACAGTGACAATGAGCTGACAAGGTTCGGGGCCTTCACAGTTCACAGTCTAGTCCAACAGGTTGTATTCTTAAAATTCGTCACCCGTGAGGATAAAATAAGAAGCCTTAACAACGCCATGCGTATTCTGGAGGGTATGTTCCCAAAGGTGCAGCAGGTTGCCGCTGATAACTTCGAAGTTCTTTTCAGTGAACCCATTCGTGACCGACACCTGATAATAGCGATTCACACCCTGGCCCTTGGAAGACAAATTGAGTCCCTGGAAAAAGATGACATAGAAGACCTCAACGATACCGGGACGCTGTTCTCTTCTGTTGGCACGTACTTAAGGCGGCTTGGGCGCACAGAGGATGCGCGACTCCTATACAAGTTGATGGCGCGACTCAGTAGATGGAGAACTGATGGCTCGGAATACGCTCTTGCCGAAGGTGGGTTGTTCAGATATATTAATATTTTGTACATCTAAGTGCCCGTCCGTTATTGTCCATCTTTGCCAGTTTTACGATATCTATATATGAATATAATATCCTTCGCATAAAGACGTTACATGCTCACAGAAGATGCTTGATGTAGCTCCAATAAAGGTAAAAGTAAGCATTGCCACAAGTTACATTTACTTCTATGTCATATTGTGATATTTTAGGGTCATCTAGGTAGACCGTGCGCATCGGGGACAGAAATTCGGGCTTTCAAATTTTATCAATTCTCTTCTGATCTACCACTCGTGTGGACACATTGTAAAGCACTTGGTGAAAGAAACGTTTTACCGTCTTAGCTTTTCGAAAATCCAAAATATAATTTTTTTCTATAGAGTTAACACATGTATGGCGCCCCTTTTTGAATTCAAATATCGGGAAATCTTAGGTAATTTGCCTCTCTAGAACCAAATGTTGCACGGTGACTGCTGATTTATATTTTTGCTTCGGTAAGAGAATGATCGAAAGTGTCATCGAGAAAAGTTTGAGCAAATGTTTAAGTCTTTCACTTTCGAGGCACGTACTACGTTAAAACAACATCTTATCTACTTTTACATAAAGGAGCTGTTATTTTAAGTAATCATCATATATTAAAATCCAGTCTCTTTTTGTTTCTTTGATTGTTTGTTTCAGAATTGCGTTTCTTGGGAAAGGTTAACTTTGAATTGGAGAGACTCGCCGAGGCCGAAGAATGCTTTGAGGAGTGTCTTGCTTTGTATAAGAAGTTATATGGTGAAAATCACATAAAAATCGCCTTCGGTAAAGCTAACGTTCCACCTCTCTCATTCATAATTTTCCAAGTCTTATTCCATTTTACTCTGTAAGGCTGATAAAGGTATTCCACGAGCCACTTAAAGTGTTCTTACTCGTAAATGCATTCTATTCGGTATTGCAGCCATGCAAGGCAAGGGAAGAGTTCAACAAAACAATTCGAGTTATATGCAAGATAAAGAAAAGAGGAAGACGATAGAAGAGTTACTCCTGAAAACACTGGAGATGAAAACACAACACTACAAGCATGATAATGCCAGTGATCACTACTTAGTTGCACATGGTAAGTATACTTTACTTGGTTTAAAGAATACTAAATAATAGTGGCAAGGGATTTTGTCGAATGCAACAGAAAAACAAAAACTTAACCCAAAAATCATCACCTATTTAACAACAATCAATTGGACTAATGTTTAGAACTGTGTTCTTTGCAAATGTCTGTTTTTAGGACAAAGTTCATTAGCAATCGTCTATTATAAGCTGCTCGAAATACAAAAATCCACACTGATTGGTGCTCCAACCACGCCAGGAGGGCATTAATTTTGATTGAAATTCATTAAAGGGTAATTATTCTTAGCTATTGCAACCAAGTTGAAGAATCTTACGCCACCTATATAAGGCTGCAACAACAACTCTTATAAGAAGTTGACACTTCTCGATCGTAGAATATTTTGTAAAATTGATCAGACATTCAGGCGGCCGTCTCAAATTATAAAATTACTTGTCCATATAGCTCTTCACCAACTTGGCCGTTTTTATCAAGATACAAAGAACTTTGAGAAAGCCTTCGAGTACCTAGAAGAGAGTCTAAAGATGCGACAGAGATACTTTGAAAGAAAGTACGGTACCAATATGCATATTGACATAGCCATCAGCTGTACTAACCTAGCCAGGAACTATCTCATCCGAGTGGACAATCGTGATCTCAACAAAGCTGAAGACTTGCTGCTCAAAGCTTGGGACATTAAACAGAAAGAAATCCACACGACCAATGATTCATATCAGTTGGGTAAGAAATATATTAGAATCACAGGTTCCTCGCTGTTTTTTAGTCGACTAATGGATAAAAATATATGGCATGGAGTATCTAAGTATGCATGCATGCATGCACGCTAGTAAAAATGTAATGGTATTTTAATACGCACACGCCTGTGCATCAAAGCATCAAAGCACATTCACGGTATGCCACATACATACATACATACATACATACATACATACATACATACATACATACATACATACATACATACATACATACATACATACATACATATTTTGAAGTCCGCTTTTGAATTTAAGAAAGTGAATAAAAAATACCACCTTTCGGATAATATGCATTTACTCCTTCCTTGTTCATATTGACAGGTTTGTACTACTTGGCTGCCCTCTATCGGGAAAAGAAGAATGAAAAACAATATAAGAAATATCGAGATCAGATAGAGTCTCCTGAACATATTGACCTGTTAAAGAAGACAGAGAGTAGGCAGATGGACTACAATGAGGGTAAGTTGTTTAGACTTCAATTCAATTTATGTCAAGCATCTTTCGGAGAAAGATGCTTGACATACATACATACATACATACATACATACATGCATGCATGCATGCATGCATGCATGCATGCATGCATGCATGCATG
>LD346928.1:67671-83783 GCA_001465055.1 Ptychodera flava | reverse complement strand
GTTGATTCGGCGTTGACAAAGTTCACTCGGGCAAGCAATGTTATGTGTGTCGTTGTGTATATTTTGACAGACTTGTTCGTGTGATTTTCATTCCTGTCGTGATGTGTAATAAAATGCCGTCGTCCTATTTTGCACCAGTCACACAGCAATGGATACAGAGATACGATACAACAATGCATATATCAGTAGACAAAGAGTGGAAGCTCTTCAACCAAAACGTTTTTCATGTTTTGCCAAATGATTTATTGACTTCATAATTGGAGGAAACCATTTTATAAAAACACTATAAGGTCACCTGCGATTAGCTCATAAATACGATATGCAATTTGATTACATATTGAGCTAAGCTGTTTGATGTTTTTCTTTCATTAATATCATATTACACAAGTGCAATGAACACACATGCATATTATTACGCCGCTCATCGATACAATGATACACGCGTACCAGCGTTCTCTGGACACACGTATACACATTAATATACGCATCGCGCATAAACCTACCTACACGCCTGCCTGCCTGCCTACATGTACCTACCTACCTACCTACCTACCTACCTACCTACCTACCTACCTACATAACTACCAGCCAACCGAAAAACCTTCTCCTATGTAATAATATTGGGTTCTTATATAGCGCACATATCCACAAGTACATGTGCTCAAGGCGCCTTACAATTATTATTACCCCTGGTCACTGGACCTAATATGATACCACTCAACTCCCTGGGGAGCAAACTACAGCTCACATGTGCAGCCAATAAGCGCAGCAGAGCTAAACACACACATTACAACCACTGTCCTACCAGGTACCCATCACTCCAGGGTGGGGAGGAGCAATGAGGAATAAAGTGCCTTGCTCAAGGACACAACACCATGGCCATGCCGGGGCTCGAACTCACCATCCTGTGATCGTGAGTCCATCCTGTGATCGTGAGATGTACACTGGTCTATACCTACCTACCAAAATACAAACACACGTATGGACGCAATCAGATACACAATTGGACGTATATGCACGTAGATACTTAGAAGATACATACATACATACATACATACATACATACATACATACATACATACATACATACACACACACACACACACACACACACACACATACATACATACATACATACATACATACATACATACATACATACATACATACATACATACATACATACATACAAAACAGACAGACAGACAATTGTACAAGAGCAACTACTGCCCAATGAAGGGTGACTTTTATACACCCGAGCTTAAGAAATAACCCCGATGAAATAACTACAATTTTTTTACAAATAACGACCACCGACATAAATTCAAACTACTGTCCAATAGCCTATAAAAATTCATTGCTTCGGATTGTCAATTTTACGAGACGATTGTGCGACAACCCAACAATGTACATGAAGGGTCGGCGGGGTCATGACCCCAATTGAAAGTCAATTAACTTGGGGATATACACGTATTTGATCATCGCATAAAAGCTACGTCAATCGGGCCAATGAATCTAATAGGACGAATATTAGAGCTGTAACCATTTCTCAGGTCGCCTAGATAACCTTTAAAATTAAATTCCGTGGATTCTAGGCTCTATACGCCACAAATTGAAATGTGTCAACGGGCTTAGCCGTCGCAGATCCCAGAGGACAACACAAAACGTACAGAATAACAATAGTTCACTGACAGACGAGAATCTATGCTGGACACTCGAACATATTAGTCTCGGACGCACATACACGCGCCAGCCTCCATAGAACACCTGGAACTCAGGTTTTCCAAGTTTAGGTACATTGCCCGGTAAGTGAGACTGCATTTATACCATCACTTGACACGATTCAGTTATTTTGAACTTCAGTTCCAGCCAATTATTTTGGACAATGATATCACAGGGCAAAAAAATCCGTCGAGTTTTGTGGTGAATTCTCTATCTCGCCATTGTTCGCCCCATGCAAGTCGTTATTCCCCAAGGACTCCATGTGTAATCAGTGAAAGGACAAGCGCTCATAGTTAATGGACCTGCAATTTCAGAAACATTGCGTTATGGACGACCACACTAAAACATCCAACATGTCAACGATATAACTGTATAAAGGTATATGGTTGAAGGATTATTCGGATATCAGATAGACACAATAGCTGGAATTTGAAACACGCTACCTTTTGAATTTGACGTACGTCATATTCGGAAAAACGGGCGACGTATAAACTGCATATATATCGGTAATCCCTCTGTGCGCATGTCAACCGAAAGACAGTTCACAAAGAC
Source organism: Ptychodera flava (assembly GCA_001465055.1). Lineage (NCBI taxonomy): Eukaryota > Metazoa > Hemichordata > Enteropneusta > Ptychoderidae > Ptychodera > Ptychodera flava. The sequence goes on along the minus strand of LD346928.1, from coordinate 81,509 downwards.
CTCTGTAAATTGAGAGTAATATTCATTCCTTCTCACTTGAAGAGATGTCCTACTCATCCACAATTTTTAGACACTATCCACATATTAGATATAGTTTTATTGACCCGTTCAATCAACAATAATGGTCATATGTTTTGTACGTACACACCAGACAAGGTTACTGTGCACAATAATGACACACCAGCCCATTAACTCAATCGCTATCAAAGTAATTATTCATTAAGCTTGCCGAACAGCTAGCTTGCCTCCAATAACACAGTAATTGATTCGATGGATTTTTTATATTTTTAAAAGTTTCTGTATGTGGTACATTTATTTTCAGTCTTGTAATTTAGGCAATTCTCTTCTGAGCACATTGTTGCTGACATGTTTAAATTTTATGCCTCAACATGTATTAGCAGTGTTACCAACAATAATTGATAAAAAGTGTTATTTAACCGATTAGAAGCGAGCACGTAAAGTACTTCTTGTCGGAGTGTTACGCCTATCATGGCATAGAACACCATCTTCGAACTCTACATGTGAATTGTCTCAAGTGTCTGCATTGTATTTTGACATGCAATGAAAACATGTGATATAATGCAGTCGAGACTGGCATGTACACGTCAAATTTTTCAAGAAAGAGCGAAGACAGACATATGTGTTCCATTGTAACTAAGCAACTAAGACATTCAAGTATGCTCCGCTTTCGTAAATGAACGGACGATTGATAGTTGTTATAATTTGTGTTCTATCGTCTTACAGGTTGACCTCTTTTTAAATAGTAATTCGCCAAATACCGAACAAATTGTCTATCGTTACAAAAACAGTGTAGTTCCTCCAATTATTCATTACTTGCGTGGACACGCCACTTCGTTGCAAGCGTTACCATCTAAATATTTTCGCCATTATGTTCGTCCGCACGAATATGTGCACGATTTGTTTCACAGGACTGTGAAGGCAGATTGCAATGTCAATATCACTTTAACCATAACACCTTCGTTTCACAATCGTCGTTCAAGGCTAGTTTGATTGAGTTCTTTTCGCTTTTATGTCGTCACTTATCCAGGGAACAAAATGTCGATAATCGTTTCCGGATACAATTCAACTCAAGACTTAATTTCCTGTCGTTGCAAATGTCCGTGGTTGGGAAATAACATTGTACAGGATAACACGCCAAGTCAAAACGAATTTCCTGTACACTCAAATTGTGATTTGTCGCAGGAAAGACTTTCAAATGATGTGTCGTTGTTGAGATTATTTTACAGTGCATGCGGGCGCCCTTCAGCAGCATTGATGAAGAGAAAAGTAAACCAAAATTAATGTCGGATGGAATTATAAAAAACGAGGGAGGTAAAACAAACTCAAAGTAAATATTATGACCATGTTCGATTTCGAAAATATTTATTACAGATTCATGGAAGAAAAGTTCCCCATGGATAATACGGAAGTGTTAATTTTATATGATTTTGTTAATAGCATACAGCGTCAGGGTGACCATAGACCTTGTGTAGGCAAATGTATTCGCTTTCACTCCACTAGGAAGCATCGCAAATGATAATTATGAAATCTTTTTGCGTATTTACCAACAAGTGCGTTTCCCACGCACGTCAACGTCTGATGTTGAAATTACATCCAGTTTACTGTGTGTACAAATCTCATAGAATGTCCTCGTTATCTGTTTGTTTCGTAAGTTGTTTTGAACGCTTAACATTGCAAGAAACTCCAATATTTTTCATGTACAAAAATACACAGCCAGAAAATCATAATAGAGCTCTCCATGCCTCTTATGACCTCCAATATACGCAAGCATACTTCCACAGTGAGTGTGTATGTGTGACATGTACGAAATGAATAGATAGATAGATAGATAGATAGATAGATAGATAGATAGATAGATAGATAGATAGATAGATAGATAGATAGATAGATAGATAGATAAACACGCTATCATATGATGTGTATTATCACCTCGTTCTGAATATGAAATTCATGAAATATATCCGTCGTCAGGGTATACTCAACTCCTTCCGCTTTGAACGGCCTCTTCATTCCGAAGAAATTCGATTCAAAGATAAAACATGGGCCGCTGAGAGTTCACAACAACAGTGGCATCACTAGTACATCTCGTCGCTTCGAGCAACTTGAGACCTGCGCACTAAGATCCAAATTAAAAAGAAATGTGACATGTGTTTTTCCGACGTTGACAAGTATTTACTGCCATGGCAACACACACTTACAGAGAATTAATGTCAGTAGTGAATTTGTTATGTATCTTCACCCTAGGATGATGAATTTATGTATTTAATGTACTGCAATACGCCGACGTAGCGTTGATATTCAGTGTGTTCCATCAATCTCATTATTTTGTTTTAAATAGAAATGCAAGGGCATGAAAAATATATTTATATTGTGGAATAAGAAATATTTAAATTTAATTAGTGCATGGTAAACTGTGTGTGAAGCCTTTAAGTTTCACCTGCATTTATAACATCTTCGGCATAGATACTGAATTTGAAATACAGCGAAGTCACAGAGACCTAGCAAAGGCGCCTACATAATTTCAAATATTTATAAAAATAAGGCTGAAACTGGAATCAAAATGGCCTAATATTTTATGTTCTGTTCAGGTTTAAATTTCAATTTTTCATCGATACGTAATTGTACTAGAGTTTTGAACATCCGTTCCCGTATCCGTATTTTGTTAAATTATTTTGCATACTCGATATGTACATTTTTAATAATGTGATATTAATTGTAAAAATACTTTTAAAGATTGGACCCCAGTCTTTCTTCTAGCCATAGGGTTATATATATATATATATATATATATATATATATATATATATATATATATATATATATATATATATATATATATAAACAACCGTTGTGGATGACACCCACAGCGTTCGTCGTCATATGCGCAGTGAGGCATATACAATATATCCAATGCAATTCGCAAGCAGCCTTGTCGACAAGAAAGAGATTACAGTAGACAATATTGGTTCTGACAAGGGATGACATTTCTCGGGGGAGCAACAATTGTGTGTGATGATACCTAGAGCTTTGTCGCCATAGCAACACTCGATAGCTGTTTACGAGCGATGTGTTCCGCATAAGCTGGTACTATCTGTAGCTGATTAAGAACGTGTTTCTCAACGGACTCGTGGAGGAAAACACAATACACTTCGTCAGACTTCATTGCCGTCATCTTTGTCCTGAAGCATCTTTGAAAGGGTTTATTCCTTCGCTCGGTAAGCGTTGCCATGGGCAACTATGTTATATTGCCGTGTTGGTGATGTTTTTCGCATTCATGAGATGTCTCGAGTCTAGGAATTGACTCTGTGACATATTACATTAGCGTATGGTTAATTTCACCCTGTTGTTTTATTAGTGTATAAATTTGACGTATCAGTTTTGTAGCCGGCATTCGGTCCCTGGCATTCAGGTATGTAATAGCTCTGTCTATTTTTCGATTTTTCACCCGTTGCTACTATATCAAACAGCCGTTTTATGTCTAGGGTCGTCATTTTGCAATCCTGCCATATTTGCATGTTGTTTTTCAGTCCAGTATCCAGATCTAAATAAAGTGCTTATCAATTTTCCTGCGGCTTAGTCTAGTCGCGAACAGCGCTCTAGTTTAATTCAGCGAGGGGGAAATTGAGTATTTAGACAATCATTTATCATTAATCGCTGAGCAGATCGGGGATGATTGATTAAAAACAAGACTGGCTGAGCGGTAGCATTTATTGTGAATCTATCATAGCCAAAGAAGGTTTCAAATTGGTTAATATAAGAATGAGATTATGGGGATTTATGCACGGAATTTGAGAACTGTCAATGATCAGTGCCCAGTGCTGTACTATTGTCATGGTAAGATGCATTTCGTTATTTACTAGATAGTGTCGAACACATTAAATTAATGCTATAAGCTCCATGCATTATAATTTTTTGCGTGACAATCAATCTTTATGTTAATATATTATGACTTAAATTTAAAAGGTTTGAGCAGGAATCGAAATCTGGCATCAATTTGTATCGTTCGATAAGAACAATGACGATCGTAAATAGATGGTTCAGATTTGGATAAAGTGCTTCGCGCTATCACAATCTCAGAAAATGTCGTTTGCTCATCTTTTATGGATAAATTTCAACCTCTACTTGGTAAAGGAAATTGTTGGTTTTTTGTAACTATGGCAAATTCTTATGCTAAGCTGAAAGCTCGCAGATACAGTATGGCTAAACGTATAGAAGACATTAACGTTTATTCTATTTCGAGTTTTTATCAGCCAACACTGATCGTGATCAAGGGCTTCAGGTTGTCAGAAAAAAAAAAACGTTCTCCTACAACGTATCACAACCTGGTTACAAACTGTGCTAAGTTTTTGAGTTCTTTTCTCGTCCCTGAGATTGACCACATGGACAGTATTCTCCCTCGTGTGCCCGTCCTGTGTTGTTTTGTAGAATAGTCAAAGATCAACATGTGAGTAACGTATGAAAGACAAGGCTGCGGTTGTCATCAAATATGACTTTAGGAAACATAGCAAATGCTGAACCGATTATATATATCAGTTTAAAATATTATTAAAGATATTAGATGTTTGGTCTACCATATATTTGATCAGTCATTCGGTGGAATCTTGTCACAGAAGGAATTTGCAGTTTCGCATTCCACGTTATTTGGATATAGTAACACTTGTGTCATACTGTATTTAAATGTTTTAAATATAAATGATCTGCGCGCACATGATACAAGAATACCCGTGACAAATGTTTTATCCAGCAACATATGTGCTGTGGCCAATGTATCATTGAATATCCACATGAAATCCAATCTACTATTTTAAAATTAATCATTGGTAATACGGCCTGATGTATCAGAATTTATAAAACCTCTGACCTTCTGTGCGTCATTGTAACATATGTTTTACAGTTGAAGCAAGCATAACTAAGATAATTGATTCATCTAATTTTTGCTACCCAATAGCGAGTCTTCAAATCTTCCTCGTTCAAGCTCATCACAGAAATTTAGATAATAATGTGCAAATTTAAAACATTGTAGCTTAAAGGGATGGGTCGTAGGAACTGCGCCTGTGTGACTGACTTGGTCACATATAATGTATTTCATGGGGATACCCTAGACGCAAAACGTCAACATAGCTGCGACTTTCAAATTTAAAGATGTGCATTATGACAAATGTTTTATTGACTTTCAATCTCTAACGTACCTTGGATCCAGTGTTTACATTGGTCGTATGAATCCCACGTCACCTTTGAGCGCTGTTCTGACGAGTAGTTGCTAACGAAATTCAGCGAGTGTTACAAGTATACTGTGCGTCTAACATTTATGTAAGATGAGTTACAATATTAATGTAAAGATCGGCATTTAATCAAGTTGCACTCCCAAATATATACATAGTATATATGCACAAAATGATACAAAAACAATATGTAAATTATTAATCAAGATGAGGAGAAGTATTTATTAAAAAGAAAACATGATTATCTTATTGCGAGACGGGAAATGCAATTAATTTGATGAATATGTCATGAATGGAAATATGGAAAAGCAAACAATAATTATTTCCGTAGTTTATCAGAATAGTCGGAGAAAGATTGATCGATTTTCACGGGCTAATGCGCGCCAAGAAGCGTTTGAGTGATCCATTAATGGATAGACAGACTCTGAATGCTTTTGTTTTCGACTTAAAGTGAAAGTGACAAATCGCCGACTTCCTCAATTTTCGCTTCATCTTCAAGTTAAAAGGTTCGTACAAACGATAACCATTATTCATCTTTCTCCATATGTGTTCTGATAAGTGTCTGCATACTGATGAGAGACAGTTGTAGTTGTATGTAGATTTTGAAATACTGACTTCCTTCCTTTTGTACACAGTTCCTGGATATTCTAATATCCCTTTAACAGTTTTCTATTATGTTGCCGGTATGATTGCATCGTAATGATATTCTGCCATTTATAGGGACGAACCATTAAATCTTTTGGGTGTGATTGCCGTATCACCATGAATAATGAACATTTCACAGTGTTTTGAACAAAATTGCAATGGTTTATATTGTAAACTTCACTTTGTTTTTCAAAGAAAATTTTGTATGAATATCCATGCTTTGATTCCCAGCCTCCAGTAGTTTTGCCCATATTTGCAACTCCTCTTAATCTGCAATTGTCCCACTCCTTTCCCTAGTAACTGCCCGTCAAGAACGTTAAACCGAGAACTCTGCACGGACAGTGAAGTTCTCTAGCTATACAGAAACACAACTAAATTCGTTGCGTCACTGACCCAAAGCGCAATACGGTGTATTAGTTCGATACAAATCGAAAACACCAAAAATGTGTGTCTGGCAAACCTCCAAGTAATTTATTACAGAAAAGTTTTCACATGCTTGTGTTAGATCCTTCGGCTAGTTGACATTCCATTGCGTAATTTGTACTGAGCACGCCCTTTGACCTCAATTCCTCATTTCAGATGTCTGAGTTTTGTCTTTTTCCAGAATGATTGATCTGAATTTGTCCTGTTGTGTCGGTCACCTTGTTCACAGTCGAAATCGAATAACGAATGGAAGTCACCCCATGCTGAAGAAATGACATGGCTCATTAGCGAAATGAAAAAAGAAAGCTCGGCGGATATTAATTTTTGAAAATGGCGAAAAGGGCATTTCAATTTTCTGTGACATGGAAAATGTATGTTCTCGAATGTTAGTCAAGTTTTAAAATTTATAGACATTTCGAGACCCTTCGATTGATTACATTGCTCGCCAAAATTGAAACAGCTAAAAGATAATTAAGATTTAGTCAAGCGAGATAATAGTGTAACGCAATCAATAGGATTCAATTTCTTGCGCAGTTGTTACTATGGTTACCTCAATAATGGAATAAAAACAGACGGAGTCACGTGAACTGAGAACCTTTGATACTATTGTGAAATATGTCAATATGACGAGGAATATCAGAGATATGGGTGTCTGTGATGCTGAGGTCACCTTATGAGTCTCCTGTGAACGATATTAAGATATACTGAGGTGACCTATTGCATGTATTGTCTGGCTTTTTGAGGGCCGCAATGCATGGTTGCCATGTAAACGTTGAGTAGATAGACATTGCGCTTTGATGTTTACTCAAACCAAATAACATTAAACCTTCCGCGGTGTTTATTAATATATTGTAAAAATACAGCCCAGGAGTTTTCCGATCTCAGTTACTGTTTGCTCTATTCTCGTTGTTGAAACACAAGGTTGCAACAGACTATTTTATGCAAAATTAATATAATCCTTTTATCAAATACAGAATTGAATCTGCTAGGAAGAATCTGAGTAGATACTTCGGTAGACTTTTGTAAAACATGAAGATAGACAAAGGGGTAGACATAGACAGACGGAGGGATGGATTGATGGACGTCGACAGACAGATAGATTGACCATGGAGGAGGGAGTGATAGATAGATAGATAGATAGACAGACAGACAGACAGATAGATAGATAGATAGATAGATAGATAGATAGATAGATAGATAGAACGATAGATAGATAGATAGATAGATAGATAGATAGATAGATAGATAGATAGATAGATAGATAGATAGATAGATAGATAGATAGATAGATAGATAGATAGATTGATATATTCAATTGATTGATTGATTCAATTGACTATTGATTGATTCAATGATTGATCGATCGATCGATCGATTGAGCAATTGATAAGTAAGGAAGCTGGTAACATTCATCAATTGGTTTGCGGATAAGTGGGTAGACCCTCAGACGATAGAGTTGGAAAATCTCTGACCTAATCAACAATAAAAATCAGGGGTCATCGTGCAAAGTTTGGAACTACAAAAACAAATTACCCAACATTTTGCGATAGTTGAAATTCAAAATGGCCGCCATCCCTGTGTTAACTCCATCAGAAGAAATATAATTTAGGACTTTCGAAAAGCTAAGAAGGTAATAATATTTCTTTCTCCGAGAGCTCTAAAATGAACCCCCACAAGTGCTAGATCAGAAAAGAATTGTAGAAATTTAAGAGTTAGAATGCCTGTCCACGAGGCGAGTTCTAGCTTTAAAGTGCGCCAGCCCAAAAAGTCAATTCGAATGTGGTAATACTTGTGTAACATCGGTCTCCAAGTGCACCTATTCCCTTTATTATCGCAACGTTGGGTATGCATTGGCAACCTCCACAGCCATATCTTGGTCCGGCTGTAAAGAAAAAAAATATATAGACAATATAAATAAACAACGCAAACGAAACAGCTTTGATCTCAGTTGTCCTAGAACCATATTGGCCTTGTTTCGCGGATACAATCTTATATCAGATATGACCATGAAAAATCTGTTTTGATTAATGTCGGTTCGGTGTTGTTCTATTTCACCATTGATTAGAATGGTGCATTTACTTACATTATATATTTGATAACGGTATCACGCTGTAGCTAGGCGGCACGTAAACGTTCTCTGTTGATAGCCAAAACCCAAACACAGGTGTGTTGGGCATAAGACCGGTATATTAACTCAATGAACTTATTTCTGGCGCTGAATTTGGCGATGTGATATCACAGAAAATACCGTGGGCCATCCCTGATATCTGAACGCGCGGGTACTTGCACTGAGTGAACGTTGCTCGTTAAAGTGTCTTCAAACGAACTGAATAATTGTGTAAGTTCTCAAACCGAACGACCTATTGTGAGAAGCCGCTTCGATTGTTTGCCAATACCTGTAACAATCGCGAAAACCCATCAAATTGCATAATAGGGCGAATAAGTAACCTGTAAAGCCACTCTGAACGTTGGCAAGATGGAGTCACCCAAACAACAGGTAGGGTATATTCCTTCTCATTTGAACCACGACTCTCTATCGTCTGACAGTGGGCGCGAAAGTTGATCGTCTGACTTCTGGCTGGAAGTTTTTATCAGTCTTTGTTTCGTAGACGCTTCTTTGTCAGTTCAGTGTATTGGATTTGGATAGGAATCTTTTGTGGTGTCTGATTTTAGTGTCAGTTGTCGGGCTGTTTGTTTAATACCTGACAATCCGATTCCCTTTCAGAACGGATTACGAGTCTGTAAAAACGCATCATTTTCAGTAAACACGACATTCCCTTGGTGTACCCATCGCTAATTACTATACAAATATTTTGGAACGATTGTTCCCGAGTGCTTTCAGTGCAGGCGCCTGTGACCTCTACATTTCCACCTGGTTTTTAACAATAACAGCATGTCGTTTAAATTTGGCCGCATGGCCTACCTGCAGTTTAATTGGGCCCATGGCTGTAGCGTGGACGCAGAGAGCCGAGATGATAAAGTTACATACATTGCCCTATAAACATAGAGCGACGATCAAAAAGAATTCAAAGTATACTAAATTTGCTATAATCAATCAGACTAGTGTATTTACTAAATTACAATTCAGATAGCTAATGTGGACGTGAACAGTCTCGCGTGTTTGGAAGGCAAGCAAGAAGATGACAGTGAACTCTCATAATTATGTTTACAATTTGAAGACATATTTTCTTACAGAATAGCAAAGTGGTGACCGTATTTTCATTCACATTCTGGAAAACTATTAAATAGAAAAAGTAAATTATTTATTTTTTGCTTGTTTGCGTTTCTTCATTTGTTTACTCGGGATTAAAGACCAGGCTTCCAGACTACCATGTTCATACAATAAGCAAAAGTTGAATAGAAGAAATTTATATTTAAATCAGAAATAAGTGAGACGATTTGACAGACCAGGCAAAGATAATTATTTCTTCACAAGACAGTAAATGCCAATGACAAATTATGAACACAGCAGCGTTATTTATTACATTTTACAACGGAACAATATAATAATTTGTACACGAGACTCTGAAGAAGTAACGTTTATAAATTAATTAACAATCGCCTTAACTTTTAATGACATTTCAATATTTCGATCTAGAAAACACATTTATGGATTTATTCCTTTCCCTAAATTACGTTGTATTATATCATTATACTTCAGAGAGACGAATTTCTGTGAACACAACACATTTTTTATAAATATGTAATATATTTTGTTCCAGACTTCCATCAGTGATCAACAATATAATAACACTTGGTATTATGTACGCATCGACTACGTTTACAAGTCCAAAATTAGTCATAACGCATTTTGTCTTGACTTTGTGGAATAAGAACGTTACTGGAAACTGTGTTTTACAAACATGGCAAAAACAGTGTAAAATAGATAAAAAGATGTAGCTGCTTTAACGCAAAGCGATTCAGTGAAGTCATAGAACGGAGACAGCTTCAGATAATTATTCAGCGACAGTGAGTTTCCCAGTTGATTGAAAATGATGGTATATTTTTGATAGAAAATATCGAACCGAGTGCTAGTCGATAATAACACAGGCCCATATGGCGGTAGTCCATAACGCTCCATCGCCCTAACTTTTCACCCATTTACCAGGTTTGTTCCGTTTATAAAATACTGCTTCTTATTCTACTAATTTTGAAAGGCACGAGCCTCAACTTGTTAAAAAAAGCCTGTGTGTATGCTTTTGAAGACTAAACTTCAGCCCTCATGAAAATTTAACTGTCTATAATTAACATCGCATCTTTTCCGAACGCCTTGTCTATGCAAGTCCGAGGCTAATACTTCGTATTTCAAATATTTTAAACATCACGCATAATTTTGTATTCTTGTATTCGACACTTTGCGCAGAAGATATACATAAAATGAACCTGCCTTATCGAACAAAAGAAATTAGCATTTTATCTAATGATACAGCTATTGTCACTTTCACAAGTATTGACTTGCAATGTCGTGGTGAATTTTGGATCATTGTACATGAAATCAAACTGTATATTATTTATATATGCCGAACATATCGCTTTGTCATTAATAAGTGACGAGTTCACAAAAGTGTGTTTTTTTCCTCTCTACTTGGTCGGAAATGGTGCATTGCTCTCGGTCCATGAAAAGATGTTGGCGTTTCGATGTATCATGCCAGCTCTGTAACGCAATGACACGTTTTTGCCAGCACTGATGCCAGGACAGGAATGTCGACAGCATTTCTGTATTAAACATCCATGTTAAATTAAAATCAAACCATTCCCGTTAACATAATCACATGTATAAGGCTTATAGTTTGAGAATAAATGAAAATTGCTTCTCGCTGTCCATCAAATCGTGTGAAATTAGAACCGTGTTACCGGAGCGACTGTCTCCAGTGAAAATAATTTTATTTATCTCCGGACAGTTTTGACACACAAAATATACAACACAGCCACGATTGTAAATTAAAAGGTACTAAAAACGCGACAAAGTCATAACATCAGGTGAACGAGGCCTTCCTGCAATCCGATGTAAATAGACAAGTCAGAGACTGTTAAAAAACATTTAGTTTGTGTTTAGGTTGTGTTGGAATGTACGTTTAATTGAGTTGGACGTCCTGAGTGTAGTCGGTTACATACTCCCGGCAAAGCATATATACATAGCCGCCATACCTATGTAGCGACGTTTTGCTGTAGCGGTTGCGTCCGTCTACCTTGCCCGACAACTTTGGAATAGGGGAGGGTACGAGGGAGGGGCGATGCAGACTTTGACTCCCGCTAATTTCACCTTCATTTCAGGGTACATTTACTCTTGAAAATAAAATTTTAAGAGTAGTAATGTCGACATTCTCTATGCGCGCACTTTAATCGCATTGTAATATTATGTGTCTTGATATCTCTGTATTGCTGATTACATACGAAAGCAATGAAACAAACACAAAACATGCGTGATTCAGAAACTAAAACACTTCGATCGAAGTCCCCTTGTAGGGAAGGGATGAAACCCCTGTGACTAAAATAGAATATTCCGAGGCCACGACTTGACAAGTAGCAACGCGATAAATGTAGAGCGCACTCGATGTGCACCGTGATACGAACTATTACTGAACTCTGGTTGATGAGTATCAGTTGTTGTTAACACCGGGAGTTGTTAAATTCACAAACAAGAAATCGACTCATGCGACCGTAAGGGCGATCAACAGGTGGTTCTGTATTTTATACCGCAACAGCACCTTTTTTATACTTAGGAGACCGTTAGAGGTAAGGGTCTTGCGTCGTTTGTCCGGTGCACTGGTGTTATATTTAACACATCGTCAGATTGTGTACGTTCATCGTGTTCAGCATTTGGTTCCGTTTGCGAGCCCGCAGACCTGTACATCTCCTAAACTTGCTTTGTCCTCTCCAGCGATGTCACGCGGTGGCTGGAAGACAATATCGGCTGTGTTGGAAAGCAATAATAGTCCATGTGACTTGTACGGTGATTATAGTTTTAATGGTTTCCTAAACTGTGAGGCTTTCGCTGGCCCATCCAGCGTACAAAGTACACAATCTCGTGAAAAGCTGCTATTGTTCAAACTTATCTCATAACAACAATTGGCAGGTTGATAAAAAACAATGATAATTATTTAAAATATTAAGAGCTGATAAGTTCCTCTGTACACTGTCGCAGTGTGTTATTGCTAACAATCATTATTGTTGTTGTTGCTATTTTAGTGTATGTTGGTAGGTCGCTATAAATTGCACGCGATATGACATATGTCAGATTTATCCTCTGCAGTGAAGGGATCGATTAGTTTTGTTTGAACTTGAATGTGATTATAGGAATGTCAAGTGACGTTGGAGAGACGAGTAAAGTACGGCAATGGTTGAAGTCCAACCTTGGTATATCCTAAAGGGTCAAAGTCACCGCAATCTTGTCAGATTAGTTCGGTTATTTTATTTCAACTGAGAAATTATTTGTGTTGTTCTACAGACCGAAAAATGTTGAATTATCACAACATGCAAATATGCTGATGACATAATTACTGATATGTACCATAAATTATGTCATCAAATCATTTACTTTGAAATCAACAAGCAGGGGGAGTAGAAATCAGGTGACTGAAATTTAGCATGTTTTTGTTAGCAGAACACCATAATCAGTTGCTCATATGAACCAAAAATAACCAAAATAATGTCAAAAGAGAGTGACTTTGTCCCTTGAACCATCAATCGCAGCAAATTGCGCTTCCCAAAGTCTTTGGCACTTGGGCGTTTGTACACCCTATAGATGAATCGCAACGCGGCGCGGTAACGACTGCGCTCGCGTTTAACATGCATCCACGCGACAGATTTACGAAGTACCTGTTCAGTACGTATACGTGAACTGAATGTCTGTAAGTTGAGATGCAATTATATTTTTACGCTGATTTCAGCAACAAAGCCTACATCTGTAAGTTTACTGACCCAAAACAAAACTTCTTATTCTCCTACGATTTGTTCCAGGTGACTGATCGCCATGACAGACGTGTTAGGACACGGACCAGTGGCTTATTATGAGCAGCCGCTGCTTATAACCAGCATACGACCGCAGTCGGCTCGGTCGCTACCCACTACGTTGCAAGAGCAACAATTCAGCGAATCGTTCGAACTGTGCATCGACGCTGTCTCAACCGCCACCATGGACAGTCTTCGCAGCTCATACCCGACGCTGGCCGTCACGCGCAGCGAGTCTGACTCCACCTCGCCGCTGCAGCATATCGTCGCCAAGCTGCAGCTGAGACGGGAGATGCAACAACACCTGCGGGAGAAGCCGCTACGCGAGCACATGCGCATGCACAGACGACACAAGCACGCTTGGAAGGAAAAGAAAACCGTCGAACTTCAGAAACCCGTCTGGCAAAACGGGATAACCACCAATGAATTCGCCGGAGGCACGAAACAAGCGGAATATGTGGTATTTCCCAAAACGAACGGTCTGCGTCGAGGCTTTTGGAAATCTATGTCGTCACCAACGCCCGGGGAACAAAACCTAAAAACACAACAGAAGAAGCAGTCTGCCATGTACAAAAG
>LD346928.1:45905-66929 GCA_001465055.1 Ptychodera flava | reverse complement strand
TACTACCAGCAAACTTATAAAATCGGATTACGTCATCAACCGCCAATGATGCGCCAGGACTTGTTCAACAGCGAGTTCGATACCACTCGGACACCAACAAATACGCCAGCTCCACTGTTAGACTCTGCGATTCAGCAACAAACTCAAATCGATTGCAACTGTGTGTGTGGCCATCAGCCAATCTTGCACGATAAAAATGACAACAAAAAACCTTACTTCCTTGGTAACAGCCGACCTAAGACGTCAATCGAAGTATATTTACCATCGGTGAGGTAAAATGTTAACAAATAATTTTCCCTCCAAAACCGATCAAAATGGATTTATCCCATCCACTGTATTTGGACGACTTCAATCACGCTGGCTGAAAAGGAAGAAATATCATAAATTTGTTCAAGGGTGGAGAGAAACACGCAAATAATGAACATGCTAATATACTTTGTCATGTTTAGAGCTCTGAAACTTCTAAAAAGTAGCACTCTTACTTTTCGGATAGCATGCAACAAATTAGGTTTTTGTTGTAAATTTTAAATTTCGTTACGTTAATACCAAAATCCAAATTAGTGAATATTGCATTTTCATAAATTTGTTTAAATATTAGTTCAGAGCCAGTCAAGGGGACAATTTACTATATTCTGTTTTATTTACGCAAAGTTTCTTCTCTGAAAGGCGCTTTTTTTAGTTATAAGAGAGAAACGGTGAGAGTGAATCCGTCCAGTAGGTCTGTAGGAACGGATGTCGATTGAACAATTTTTTCGACTCGGAGTTCCGTTACGTCATCGTCCATGCCAAATCAGCTTTTAAATGACACAGTTTGTCACTTGAGCGTGCGCGAGATGTAAAACTCGCGCGACTACATGTATTTGCATACAACGTCGTTTATTGTAGCATTTTAACAGAAGTTGGCCATTGTTATTGTCCTGCACTATGCTTCCTTGTACGGTCGAAGTAAAACCGAGTTATTCCTCTGCTTGATCAAGCAAACTGCTGCAACTTTTGGTGAAAATATCTAACAGAGTCAGCGTGAAAACGAAAACGACAGAAGTCGTAGGCGCTAGGTGCAAATTTTCGTACAAGAGAAACAAATTACCAAATATCTACCGATATTTGAAATTCAAAATGGCCGCCATCCCTGTGTTAACTCTATGGCAAAACACACAATTCCCGATTTTCACAAAAACTAATCCCCAGAAGATGTATTCCGTAAGCTTCAAAATGAGCCCCAAAAAGTGGTAGGCCAAGGGAATATTGTAACAGTTGAGAGTCCGAATATCTGTCCCTGAGCTACCTTAAAGTGTAACTTCGTAATTGCCAATATCTTAGAAAGCATATCGTATCCATTGTCTCGTTATGATATACCTCTAATCTTTACACTGACCCGAGACAGGTCTGTCAGAAACATCATAAAAAGTCACGTTTTTCCGCGAACTCAGTCTTGTCACTCAGTCTTGTCACATTTTCCAGGTCTTAGTATCCTTGTATAGATATTGAATCTTGTACTCTGTCGACAGAGCGATCAATTTGCTCATTCAAAACAGCATAACTACATTTGTAATGTCTCGAATAGATGTAAAGTATAATTATCGATATTCCTTGTCTTTCAGTGAAATATAGTGACGCCGTCCAATAAAGTATATCAACTGTTTTTCATTTTTACGCATTATTGTACTTTCTTTCAAATGCTGGTAAAAATGAGCATTTGGGTATGAGGGACAAAATATAGCTGCAACGTTTGATAATTTCTTCATTATTTTGTTTCATAAATATATATTTTATATTCTTCTCCCTATTGTAAGTCTGAATATCAAGTATTTGCTTTACAAGCACAATGTATAATGTGCGCTATTAGTGTACACAAATTTGGACAAGAATGTATTTTTCAACAATATCATCGGATATTATCTTTATTGACAAGTTGAACACTAAGTCGAAATGATTCTAAGAGCACAAGAAACTGTGTGTTTTTTCAGATACAAAAATACTCACATGAAAAATACTAGAAAATGACTAGTTTTAATGTCATAAATCATTTTTTGACATCATTCTGTAGAAGTGAAGTGCAGGTAAGTTGTGTCTTTGGAGACAAAAACGATCGGGAAGCCACACAAATGACTGACTGTCCAAGGTTCCATCGCATGATTATATTCATGTTAGAAGATTTGCGTGGCTACTTTGTAAACTCTGCTATACGAAAACTGCTCCCAATAAATTGAAAGTTTACATTTGAACTGAAATGCAAGATTTCCGGCAATAATGGTTTACCATATACTATATTATAACGATGATTGAGTGATCATCAACCGTATAATAAGACGAAAAATATCACTTAATATAATATTTGCTACGCTAATAGCGGAAATCTTGTATGTTTAAGCAGTAAAACATTCCCAGCTTTGGATGTAAGACATGTGTTTGACAAGTTTACGACGTGTACGCATGAGCAATAGTGCAATGCGTATATGGTCTCAAACGTCCAAAGTGCGTGTGTTTATAGCCGCTGAATAATTACACTCACGTTCTGCATAGCTGACAACTACAGACGACAGCTCAAAGGTATAACGTAACCAAAATTTGTACGCGCTTTTGAAAAGTAGTGCGGTTTTTTTCTGTTATCATTGTACATAATTCTGTTGATCAATATAAGTAGATAAATCGGTATAAGTTCCCATCTCAATAATCTATTCAAATTGATTGATCAAGTATTTTGATCATGGGAATTAATTCATGTTCAGGGCCACCTGAAGTGGTTCAAACTGTGCTATATCGCAGATATAGCAGTGTTGTTTCCGCGTTTCTGACCAATCAGATCGCTGTGCTTTCACCATCAATATGACGGTATAATATAATAACTACTGACATGTCATATTGAAAATTGAAAAAAGTGAAATACAGTCAACTAAAAGAAATTTTTGCTTTGCCATTATTATGACTGAGAATATTATTTTGATTGATAGTGTACAAAACTGTGACAAAAAATTAACGTGTCTCTGACTCTGCTCAAGTATGTTTGATAATCGCAATCATACCAATCCACAATCCAATGACAGTAGGTCAGAATTCGTAGGTCAATAGTTGTAAACATAGACACAAAACAGCACAGAACAGAGAGTAAATAGACGGTACACAAACAAAGTCAAATTCATGAAAGAAAGATATATGGACCTCTGTGACATCACAGAGCCTCAGTGGTACTGGGCCATCCAGTGATTGAAAGCCCTCAGTCAAAAGTAAAATCCGAAAAACGCGTTTCACTAGTACTCCCGTGAGAATCGATCAGAACGATTCATACCATCCGTGTTTCAGTTTTTCCATTTTCTCTTTATTGATGTCTTGACAAGAAAACCTGACAAGTAATAAGGTTTGCTTCATTTGTGCAAAATCATCGACAATTGATTTTTCCCTTCCGACTGAATGCGAAAATTGTGCCGTCATTTGACATATTAATTAAAATCATTGTAAACATTTGAAGGTTTGAGGCTTCAACACAAAGTAACTTTGTTGTGATCGACAATCCAATATGTATTTGGTGATTCTCAATCAAAATGAAGGATAAGGTGTACTACATCAGTTTAAAGGTATCGCATCCAGCAAAGAGCCCCTCTGTGTTTATCTCTACACCATAGTAAACTCTATACTCACAGCAACGAAAGTCACATATGTTGCCCTAATTATCAATTTGCCCTAATTATCAATTTAATGTCCAGGATATAATTCACCTTGATCACAGAGTGTAAGTCAACAATTTATACTTGTCATCTCAAATATCTGATCAAGTCAGTATTTTGTCATTAGTCGTCATCCATGCGGCGACAGTCCTAATCTCTTTGCCTTACAATCTAACGTGGCTCTTCTTTAGGTTCTATTCAGACAAAATACGCTCAAAGCAGTTCTTTCCCAATACAGCATTTCAAAATGGCGTCGATGCTTCAGCGATTCGTCAACTGTACAGATGGTTTTAAACACATCGATGGTGCCTTCCTGATTTGAATGCATACCAGATACAATGCAAAGTTGAGATGCTACAGACTTTTTACAGACGACTTGCCCATCTTATCATCACATAAAGTTCATGAGAAGGCGATTAAACTCGACGGGATATTAATTATTCAACGCACTTGTATTTGATGACTCGCCCCATTGAAATGTAACAACGGGTTCATGTCGATAATTTCATTTCTCGACAGGAATGTTTCGCTGCAACTAAAATGCCAGGCTGCCTAAATGGCAATATCCGAGATAGCCGACAACGTCAAAGCTTAAAGTTACAGTCCGTGGAAGAATAATATCAGCTAACGCCATTGGAAATATTCACAAATTATTGCAAAATTATTATTCACAGATTATTGCAAAATTATTGTGCAATATTCACAAATTATTCACAAATTATGCAGTCTGGAAATATTGTACACAGAGAACACTGTATGCAAAGGTCAAATATATACTCCTCATTTGCTTATATGTCTGCTTTTGACGGCTCATATTAAGATGTCAGCCCAGAGTAAGATATATTGACATTTGGTAAAGTTCAAACGTCGTTTCCGAAGACTGAAGTGAAGAGCACATATGTTTACATCCGCCGAATATAAATTCACATTTATTATTGTAATAGTATGGCGTCGTTTTTTAATTGGTTTGGGACATTGATATATTTACATTTTCACTTGACATCACTTAATACGAGGTGAATTAATCCTTAGTAATAGTAAGTACAGACTATTTGCAGTGACCTTTACCTCAACATACTGGAGACTCAATCGAATTTGTGATATTTAAAGCAATTAATTATTAACCGTTTCAGTTCATATCACTTGCAGCAGCTTGAAGAGCCATCTTGTAACGCCGTAGCTAAGACTGTTGAATGACATTTGCGGACAAAATGGTTGAAGATAAAATAACTTGATCATGAAATTAGAAGAAGTCACATTCCGTTTTCGAGATTTCATTTTCGTTTCTTTTTGTATTCAGCATTGTGTACATTGACTCTGGAAAACGAATAGTTTCTTTCGATTCAGATAAACAATCTGTACCTTTAATAATAATTTAAGTATATTTGTTCTTGAAAATAATATTTTAGTATTTTCGTTTCTAAATATTTTAGGAATACAAAACATATGTTTTACAAACATAGTGAATGTGCACAATATGCTAATGTTGTTACGGGCAATGATTTCTAGTCCAAACCAGATTTTGCAGTCGACAACATCGGACACTACACACTGTATGTATTTATAGTCTGCGTTGACAAGTTCAACGCTGCGCATTTCACCATGAGTTATTAAAGGAAAAATGTTTGGTACAAGTACTTCAAAAGTTAGTGGGGAATTAATAACGTAAAATATATATACTACGTAATACATTCGAATGTTTGACGTTATGAATGATAAAACGTGGATCAGAGTCAGGCCGTCGAGTCATCATGGCATGCCTGCTCATTGTCTCTATAGGAAATGGTATGAACTTCATTCAAACGTAGAGAAACTATTTTTCTGAAGTAGATCTCTCGGCGAGGCTTCGTAACATTCATATCCTCTCCAGGGATACTGTCGTCTTGACGCGAAGTGTCGGCTGATTCAAGACATTAAATATATCAACAAACTGCCTTACATAGAAGAGCATTGGAATTTCGAACACAGGAAATTGCATCGCTTTACCCTAACTGCGTGACAACATAAGAGCCTTCTAGATTCAAGAAAGGTGTATTCTGTGCAAAGATTGATGGTGATATCTTTATGTAAAAGTGACAATAAAACAAGATATTTGTTTTGACACCTATGATGAAAGTAATGACAATGCTTATCGGTGCCTTATGTATAGTATCTGCCATGTGTTATTGTTGAAAGTTCAAATTGAAAAAACTGACAAAGTGCATCATGATACTTGATGAAGTCTGAAGCTGTCTCCTGATATGTATGAGATATGTGAGTCAGCCAGACGACAAACAATCTTAAGTTCATTTACACAAACGTGTCAACATTACTGGAACAATATGTGATCACACATACCTTTCTGTTAATACCTATAAATATTTTATAATTCCTATTGCAGCGAAAGCGGTGTTTTGAAGGGGTGGAACAGTAGATATTTTAGCGCTCGAGGTTATTTTGAAACCAGGTGACGTAAGCTTCGCCATCTGATTGGTTGGTTGTCATTAAAACCAGACGAAGACAAAACACATGACTGCTTTCCTAGGACCATGCGCACGCATCTACTTCGAGTTTTAAGAGCTTGGCTTAACCTCTGTTCGACTTTTTAAAACTACGCACTCCATGATTCTGCTATCCACGTCGACAGCGGTCAGCCACCCTAGCCAGATACTGTCGCCATGGAAACGTCGACCTGTCGCACTTTGGTCGGTCAATAAGATAAATCGTGCCGGGTCCATTGTATGCCATTAAAATCCGCCCTTTCAAAATATATGATCAATATCAAAATTAATTGATCTCGACAAAACTGCATTTATCTAACCTATTAGTCGAGTCTCAATCAACATGGGATTGTTTCCATTAGGCAAACTTTCCTGTTGTTGCGCCATGTTCCTATGGCAACCAGTTTCATGGAGTAATCCGGACTCGAGAAAATAGAGAGGTACCGTCAAAAAATTGTAAAATCAATAATCTTTACCAATTTTTTATGTTTTTTCGTATCACACAACATAAATCCTTTCACGTAACAGAGTTAATTATATTTCGATATTGTCGGGCGAAAATCCCAACTGAATAATGCAAAGCTTGACATAGCTTGACAAGCGTCTTGCTGAGTAATTTTATTATTTACTATGATTTCTACTTCATGTACATTTCTCATCTTCAGCAGACCTGTCGTTTTGTACTTAAAGGGAAACAGTCGTCGGAACTGCGCCTGTTTCTTGTTTCCAAAAACGTATTTCGTGCATGATATCTAGATGCACCTTATCATCATAGCTGCAACATTTAAATTATACAATGTAGATTATGACAGACATGTTTTTACTTTCATCTATCACCATCCTACCTTGGATACAGTGTTTACATTGGTCGTATGGGTCCCATACGACCTTTGAGCGCAGTTCCGACGACTGTATCCCTTAAATACTATTTAGTCTTCTTATTCTGGAAGCTCTTTTGTACCTCCACAAAATCCCTGAAACTTGAATGCATCGATCACTGCTGTTAAGAGTTTGCTTGTAATCTTGTTGACTTTCTTGTTTTTCTCAAATATTGTCGACTCACCTACATTATGTCATCATACAGTACGGATTCTAATTCATTTTAATCGTTGTGGATAGAGATTTTTGAAAAGTCTACATTTCCCTTTATTTGGTCACGATTGAATTATGCTCGGTAATTAAATGCAAACGGCTCATCAAATATTTAAAACTAATCCATCTTTTAGAGATTGAATCGCAGTTGTATGGGAGGGGAAGCTAAAGTGTTTAAAGCAGCGTGTTTTTGAAGAGTTTACATCATTTCCTACGTCAAGGTCATGGGACAACAAATCTCACGAGATGATGCATTTGTCGGAGACTCGTAACCGTATAAGAACACTGTGAACACGATTGGAACTCATTTGGGATAATTGGATAGTGAACTAATGTCGGTTTAATTTGCAAATGTAAGCTCATCAATGCACTTGTTTTTATGAGAAATTTGTAATGTTGCAACATTCAGGCTATAGGGCACCGAATAGGGACCCGAAATTTTGAGAAATTTGAAAAATATGAAGATTCAATTATCCCAAATTAGTTCCAATTGTGTTCAGGGTGAAGGTTTTCAAGATTTCGCATGCAAATATCAAGTGAAAAGAATAGTGGTTGATTATGCTCAGAAGCAGTGTAGTCCTTTCTGCATTTTCTTGTTGTAGGAGCCTTTCTTGTTGTTGAAACTAACTAGTAATGTTGATTAAAGTTGTTGCTGGTAGTTCAGCTTCCATTGCGAAAAAATGTACTTTGGTATTTTCCCATTTGTATTTTCCGAGAAACTCTCCCTTATAAACTTGAACGTGACTGCCCCTTCGATTCTGGTACGATAGCTCATACGTAGCTGTTTAGACGTTAGGTTTACGTCAGTTGAAATAAACGTTTCCTTCAAATACAGAGTAATAAAATGTGTCAATCAATATGTTTCCTACTTAAAATGATTTCGCCGCTGGGGGCGCGCTCTAGAAACGGGTTTATCAGATCGATGGGTATCCAAAGGTATCCTTGACATACACAGACTCTCCATATTTTTCACTATTTAATGGGAATTTCACCCTCCTACAACAAAGATATTTTGATGCCTCATTCGAAAAACACTATATAAAATACCCAGTTCGAGTAAAAAAACTAGTTTTCATAGAATGTGAACAGTATAGAAAGTATAATCAAACACATTATTTATATGATCGATATCGCCCACGTATAATGGAGTAAACATAACCATATTGAAAGCTTCCATAACATGTTTAGTGAAGCTTATTTCAACTAATGTATCCGGTGACAAGAAATCTGTCTGTGGGTTTTCATATTCAAAGTAATTCGAATAGGTAAATACGTGTCTATGAAGGAAGTGTTTGACATGAAAGAATTGCAAACGGCTTTAGTGAAAGGGTGCTACGAAATATTGCATTCCATTGAAAGTGCCAACAGAGAACCGTACGTTATTTTATCTATGCTGAATTACCAATGCGCTGGTGATATATTTGTCGATAATACGTATAAAGGTCATCAGGATTTTTTAAATAGAAAAGACACTTCCTAAAGAAGTTGAACGAGGTGACGCTGCCAAATTGTCGTCGATAGCTTCGTTCAATGTAAGGATCGATACAGTTTGTTTGGCCATGTGAAATCGACATATCTGTCGAACATATATTTGCTGTCGTAAAGTGCTTAACGGCGTTGTCGTGACCTTGTTTTAGGCAAGCAGACATGCTCTACGCAAATGTATAGATAGAATAGATAGATAGACAGACAGACAGACAGACAGACAGACAGACAGACAGACAGATAGATAGATAGATAGATAGATAGATAGATAGATAGATAGATAGATAGATAGATAGATAGATAGATAGATAGACAGATAGATAGATAGATAGATAGATAGAGAGAGATAGATAGATAGATAGATAGATAGATAGATAGATAGATAGATAGATAGATAGATAGATAGATAGATAGATAGGTTCTGCAGTTTCATCATTTGATGCTGTTCGCACTGTCGTGGATTGATGACGTTGAGGGCGATGTGTACACATAACTTGATTTGCTCGCAGGTCTCTCCATATCAATGTATATCGACCGACAAGAAGTACATAAGCCGAAGCTTCTTATTTGAAAGAAAAATGTAACGACTGTAAAAAATAGAAAAGGTTCAAATAGAGAATGTTGATAAAAATGTGTTTTTGTGATATAAAGATAATCCCTAAGGGGATGCGGTAACCAAGAAATTTAAAACAATGTCGCCTTTGTCCGTAATGCTCTGTAAGACGAGTTAGTTTTAATATTCGTCAGTACACATGATTGCACCTTGTTTGTAACTGCCTGCCATTTAGAAAATATAAATAGGCTACAGGGAAGGTATGAATTTATTGTATTAGGAATAAACAAAATATATTAAGTATCAAAAATCTCACTCAGTGAAAACGAACTGTTACAACTACCACATTTTTCTTACACCTGTTCACAACCTTTAAAAATCCCATCACTTATTTTAAAATCAGGTACTTGGGAATTTTTTAGTGTTTTTTCCGCAGTAACAGTTATTTTCTCCGTGTCTAATTCATCGGTCGATTATTTTTGTTTGAACGGGTTTTGCCCTACAGGAAAACATCATCTATGGTACAACGCAGTGATGGCCTTCGTTAATTTCTTGGATTGCAAATCAGGATACAACAACAGTCCCACCCAGGTCAGCAAATTGCACTAGCTTTCTGAATTCGTTTAGAAATTTGTGTTTATCATGTAAAATGTAATATGTAATATGAAAAATCAAAGATACACACAGAAGTACCATATATTTCACACATCTCATCTTCCTTCACTATCTATCTATCTATCTGTCTGTCTGTCTGTCTGTCTGTCTCTCTCTCTCTCTCTCTCTCTCTCTCTCCAGGCGATACATACAATATTGAAGCTTCCTTCAATTCTATTAATATTTGCTTTTCTCAAAGGCATGATACCACAAACCGATCGCGTCATCGGCCAAACTGTAATTGCGTTCAAGATCTGGTGAACATGACGAACAAAGATGGTTTCCCTGGAGGTCATATCTTCACAAAAGAGCTGACGCATAGCATTACCGCCCTCTTTACAGCACTCTGCCGGGACAGAGCCGAGAGCTGAATTCTGATCACGCTGAGTGAAAATGAACAGTGTCCGTGATGAACGAATGGCATTTTACCAAACAGGCTTACTTTACTGGGGCAACCAAATCTGCATGTAGAGGTATAAATTACACCAAGCAGTCGCCATAAATAATTGAACACATGGGAACGGGAGATATTGAATGGAATGAACGGTTATATATGTTCGGATGCCTTTCAAAGGGCCTGTTTTATTTGTGGCGGTTTTAATGTACGATACACAAAGCAAACGCAACCAGGGTTTTGTGAGGTGCCCCATCCACGCACAAACGTTCTCCACCCGGTGTTAAGGCCATTTGTTTGTCGACGGTCCGGTTGTCAGCGTCGAAACTGTACCTGTTCGCCGTGGCTTATTCCATTCGAAACTCGGGGTGAGTAGGTCTCTGTAGAGATCCGCATTAAAGTTAATATCAGAACTTGATTACTGGTATTGCGTTTCCATGGCGTGAATTGCTTAATGTTTGTTTGTTTGAACAGGGGTCGGTTTTAAAACGCTGTTCTACCCACAGGAATGTAAATGCGCAAACTGCTGGCACCCACTCTGTCTAAATAATGGAATATTCCAACCCATGTTTGCCTGATCACAGTAGACTAGGTATTTCTGTTTCTCATTCTCAGTAGCAAAACAGTAGACCGCAATTTGCCCGAAAGGCCGAGACAAGGTGTAACGACCCGTTCCATTGGCAACGAAATACGGAATGTTTCGACGACAGCCGTCAGGTAAGTTTGTGACCACAGATTGTTACAACGATGAATCGATTATCGAACTGATCAGTGATCAGTGCAAAGTAAACGTCCCGCATAATCGATATCTCGATATACCTTTGTTCGTCATAGGTGTTTGGAGTCTTCGGGCTACTTGTAGATTTGTCAGCAAGTATATGTGATCCGTAAGGGGAGCTACATTTTGCTTGAAGTTGGAAGCATTTCAGCGTCCCCACCTCGTAGAGTGGGGCGCCTGGCTACCACATTCCAACGACGTATGGCTGTATCCCGCTCTCACGAGTGCCATAATCGCTTGACCTTTAGCTGTAAAGCGAAGGACAACCGTTACATTACGGCTCAACAACGCCGACAATAACAACTGACTATGTAACGACAGAAAGTATGTTTCTTCTAGCTGTGTCTGTGTGTCTGTCCGTCTGCTTGCAAACCGAATATCCCAGCCTATATAGTCGTAGTAATGTCTGCTCAAGTGTTGGTACAAGACACATACTCCCCAAAACCAGATTCGTCAGTCTTTTACTTGTACACCTGGATCGTTAGCGCTATTGTGGGTCGTTGCTCGGCAAATTTAATTGTTGTTACACTTTGAGTTATTCAAGCGCGTCATGGCTGACGTGAGGTGAGCTGTTCTGCCCTGTTACAGTTAACCATTTGATATATTTCCATCTCATAAAATGTGAAATATAAACTTAGCCTCCGTTACATGCGCACTAGGGCGGACAATGTTTGAACATATACACTTAAATCGTAATTGAAGTGTATATCACGTAACTGGATTTCTTGTTTTAAAAATAGAAGGAAGGGTTGACGATTTTGAGATATGCCACATCCAAGCCCTAATCGAAATTACGAAGCTGGCAATTTAGTAACTAGCAACGACTTGACATAGACAATGGCACAAAAGCGTAGCATGGGGGGACTACTTGCCGTGTATTGGTGTTGAAATTAGAACCGACAAACACATTGATCGTGCGGTCAACATTTGACACCTGTTCAATTTGATGTTCGAAACTGGGCGTGCGCAGTACCGTCGTAATTTGTATTAAGCATCGATGATTTTACTGTTATTTCGCACATGATGAGCGTGTCACTGGCAATGCAGTCATAAACACATTAAATCCATGCGACCGGATTCTATAGTTAGGATTTTGAATAACATAGGAAATTTCATGCCATATTTCGCAAGACTCGAGCCGGACTGAGATTTAATGTTAACAAGTGTAAATGAACAAGGTGGGACTTGAATCAAATCTCTTCCCGAATGGAGACCGAAATACGACTTTAAGACTGGTGATAAACCTTTATTAAAATTTAAAGCTATAAATTATATATTTGGAATGTCGGTATTTTTAGTATGTTTAAAAATAATATTCTGTTCTACTCCTGAAATCATGTTTAAATTCCAAATGTTGAAATCGTCAACACAGCGTGTCTTTGTGTGTGATCCTATGTTGTTGTTGTCGTTGGTGAATGAATACCAGTCCGGATGTTGTACATACCAACAAGAACACGATTGGAAGTAATTTGGGATAATTGGATGTAACCTCATCTGCTTTTCTTTTTAAGTTACACTCTTGTTTTTATGAGTAATTTGTAATATCGCAACATTCAGCTATAAAGCACCTAACACTTTTTACAAATTTGAAAAATATTAAAATCCAATTATCCAAAATCAGTTCCAATCGTGTTCAAGGCTTATACGTATATATGAATACATTCATTGGAAGAAGGAAAGTGAGTCAACGCATTTCTTTTATAGAAAAATACTAAAGCGGGCTGCAGCCAGACTCGGAGTTCCTTTGATAAAGCCAGGACCCAGACGACCCTTTTGTGTTCCAGTAACTGATACTGACAACCACAGTGATATCCAAAGCCGTACCATTTCTTTACATAACAACCAAAAATATTGAATGTTTTGCACGTTTCATGATTGAGATCTTAATTTGTTCGTCTGGGTTTTTTTCATTCCATTGTGAGGGCACGTCTTCGAGTCTGCGAACATCGAAGTAGGCAACTTGTCGTCCATTCTAAATTTCGATTCTAATAAATATTTGCTAGGAATAATCGAAATAAAATTGACGGCGCGTCGTTAACTTTAATCTCACGAGCGAACAATTGGCAATCTCGTTTGCTATGTTGTTTCGCTACAACCCGATCTTTAATTTATTCAAGGCGAAACAATCTTTCTAACGAACCGAGTTTCATTTAGATGACACAATAACATGGTGTCATAATAGCTTGACCTCCAAAGATCGGCAGTTGGTGTATAAAAAAGACCAAACGAGAAAAGAGCTATCCTTTTTTGATATACGATGAAACTTCGAGGCTTGCACACAATGACTTTAGTGACGCTATTCATTTGGGTGACAATTAATGTGCATTGTGGTCTGTCACAAGGTTTACTTAGTATCCGTGTAACAGTCAAAGGAATCTCCCAAAGCGAGAAGAGAGAATGGCGTCCATGCATAAACGTGTGAAGAGACTGTTTTCACAACAAAGGCAACTTTAATTCAAACAAACGTTCACTGAACTTAGAGACCATAATAAAATAACAACTCTCGATAATTCCCAATTCAAAATCCTCTTTTCAAAGCTAAATCAACTGGATAAGGAACAAAAAATTGAGTCATTGCATAAGAAGTTCTCCAACTAAACCCCTGACAATAAAATGGTGTAAAGGGCTTTGTTGATTAGATCTGCCTTAAATTAATTCTGCAGAGCCCGCTGACACCAGCCCATCAATAAAGCTATTTGATTATGTGCGTGATCACTTCAACGCTCGGTAACTAACCACGCTGAGAATTTGGCCGAGGAACCAAAGACGCGCGGAACAAGTTATCCTATTGGCCGTAATTCGAACCCTTAACGTAAAATAGCGTCATTAAGCCAATCACGTGTGGTCTTCAGCTTGTATGTCAAAAAGGTACAGGCGCATTGCTACGGGATAAGGCGTTCAGTTTATTCACACTGCCACAAAATAATGTAATATCAGAATCGATTGAACATGGAACGGAAGCTGGTATGATGGCAAATAAAGCAACCACCCTGGTATTTTTATGATATTTATTTTGCCAGCGGACAACACTGGCGGACTGAGATTGCAGAAATTGACGAATCACCAACGCATTCATTCGATATTTGTGTGTACGTCATTCAAAGTCTTGTATACTTCCAAAATTTTAAGAAAGTCTGGCGCCAGTTTTAACAAACCCATCATTCGTATTCAAAGATTCTTGACTCGATTCACTGAGATGATAAATCCCGTATCAAAGAAGGGAGGCAACGTTTACGACTAGGAAATATTACTTTTCAGTGTACGAAAAAAAAGGGTGGCCGCATTATTAAAGATTCTGTTTTTTCTGAGTGCCCTTTGAAAACTACTCGTTTGTACAATAATCTGAGCAATTTAAATCTTGCTGTCGTAGCTCCCCTCCAAGTCAAGTCGATGTGAACACTGCAAATACATATCTGTAATCATTATAGCTTGTGAGGAGGAATGGTCGCTCGAATAGGGAGAAAGGATTGAGTAAAAGCGCCAACTTTTACTGTACACTGGGAAATAGATGCAGGCCTGTTCACAAACGCGCATGCTCAGACGGATGTTTGAAAAAATCAACTTTTCCAGTCACTCATTCTCAAGGAACATACAAAACTCATTGACCGATGACTATCATAGTGTTTCTGTCATCATTTTTATATATTTTATGTACAAAAATGGCATCTGAATGACCCGAAACAAAAACATTTTGCGGTAAACTCGTCAAGTTTGATTTTATGAGTCTACATACAGAATAATGACTTCTCGTGTCAGTAGATACATATCAATTATCTGTTCAGTTAAGTAATAGACTGTAAGTACAAGCTTATCATATTCATTTTATCTTTCTGGGGAACGTACCCTAACATAAATTTTCTATTGTAGTGCGATTTTAATATTTACTTTCCGGTTATTTAGGTATATTACAGCTTTTCTCAGTCTTTGTCAGTAGATACATTTCATGAAATTCGTGTGTTTCAAATGCGTGTTGTAATTCTTTTTCCTAATCACGTCTTACTGTTCTGTTCAAATTTGATGCCTGTGTGGAAATAACACAGTTCACAAACGAACTCCATGCATCTTGCAATGCTCATAAAATCTAGATAGTTTCGACGTCCCTGATATAGAACTGGCACATATCGGCGAATAAATAGGGTACCGTGTTTCCGATTATTTTTAATATTTGCCGTTAGCAAGTGATCTCGATTCAGTTTATTTCTGACTTAAACTCTATTGACGCTGTCGTCTGAATAATTCTGTTTCCACGCTCAACTGCTGGTAATATCAGAATGTCTTACACGATCTGTGACTCTGCATCAATATTGGTCGTTACCTTTCTCGACCAATCGTGAACATATTCCGTCGTGATAATTCGTGCACATTCGTGATAATTCGTGAACATTCGTGATAATTCGTGAACATTCGTGAACATTCATTTTCCTCTCCGCAAATTTTCTGATTGCGTGACACATTTTTGTTGCTTATCCTTCTATTTTCAAAAAGTAATATTACAAATACAAAATACGGCCATGTACAACAATATTGCGAAACCCTTTCTCTGCGCATTGTTTGATGGTGTCTGCAATTTCGCAATTTAGCGTGGCTTGGCTAGTGGATGTGAGCCAAATATGCCAAATCGCAAAGTCTTTGTGACTAGTGGGTATCAATAATTACTCAAAGGGTTACATTCTTCTGTCAGAAAGTAAATGTGTACAGAGATTCTATCAACGATGATGTCATATACTTGCAGGGTAACGGGTGTACAGCACACTATGCCATAGCTACAGCCAGTGTGTAATTCAATGCTACCTTTCATTGTACCTACAAAGGTGGAAGAGGTTTTTACAAAACACACAAACCAAGTACACAAGATGACACACGATAGCTATTGGTTCAGTCGGTATCTGTCATAGAACTTAGAAAGGGTCGACAAAGGATACGAAGGAATCTTGACGGTCATTTCAAAGGAAATCAGGTTACGTCAATGGAGGTAAAAGTCATTCAAACACTGTTGACCTTGGTATTAAACAAAGTACACAAATTATCGAACAATGCTAAAACGTCTATATAGCCAGGTGCTTTCAGTAGCAACTACTTTTGCTTGGACGGGCCTGGGCATGCGTCTGCAAATTAATCTATGTTGTCCTTGCTGACGCTGCTTTGATGCTTCCGACGTTGGCCAAAAGTGTATATATATACGGTGTATATATATATATATATATATATATATATATATATATATATATATATATATGGGATTCGATTTTAACGTATCTTGATCACATGAGATGACATAAAATGGCGGCAAAATCTTTGCTTTGAAACAAGGCGAGCAAGAGCTATGACGTCTGCACATACCTGTACATTCATGTACATACATACATACATACATACATACATACATACATACATACATACATACATACATACATACATACATACAAGCGTATAATACACACATATGTATGTGTGTATATATATATATATATATATATATATATATATATATATATATATATATATATATATATATTATATATATTATATATTCCAATAAGAGATTAGAACGTCGTACAATTCAACTCGAAAAACAACAAGTGGAAAATCGCAATGCCAGAGTTATGTGTATTGAGGGTATTATTTTAACTGTGGCACTGATATAGTATGAAATTATTACTTGACATCGACTTTGACAACCAGTGATGGCAAGGATACACGGCTCTGATCTTCGAATTCAATACGACTGTTCGTGTACACGGCGGGAATACGCGCATTTTTTGAAATGTGTGCTACCCTAACCCCTGATATAGAATAACTATGAAATCACATGCCACTTCAAATACACACGAACCGATGTCATTCTGTTAATCAACTTGAAATGACAAATAAACTAAATTATTAATGTCTCTTTTTATGTTATCTAAAAACCTTGGTCTTGATTGCTATCGCTGTTGCCCAGTAATGTTAAAACTACAAACTTGTACGACAAGACAACTCTGTAGATTTCGTTTGTTTGAGATTGTCATGAATGTATTCGTTGTCCTCTGTTTTATCTTTGTGACTTTGGCAAATCATAAGAATGGACATCATAATCAATCATGATCGAGGTATGAGCTGTGAGAACAATTCTTCCGTTCAGCAGTGGACAATAGCTGACCCAAATGTCCCTCCCATGAGAGTACATTTGCACGAGCCTGTCGCGTTGTGGTGATAGCGTCAAGCACCGGCATATCGTCCAGACCGGTTAAGTCAAGTGGGTCGGTTTTAGCTCCAGCGCCTAGCAACGAGCGATACCTGGGTGGACGTGTTTGTAGAATCACAGTGATCACTTTTGACTGGTATTCTTGGAGACAATCACCACCCCCAGTATTTACCTTGACTCAATACGTTGAATATGGTGAATATCTGTTTGCAGTGAAAAAGTGCAGTTAACTCAGAGGCATACAGTCGGCGACAAATACATTATTCCTTTGAACCTAATTGTACAGGATTACTCGAAGTATAAATACAGGTAGAATCACACAACCGTGACGAAAATTTTTGAGTATTGTGTTACACTGCTTCGGTCAACACACGACAGACAATTACATGGGCTCATGTTACCGGCAGAAAAGTAAAGTTGTTTCAAAAGTTTCATTCGGGTTATCTTACTGTAAATTCAACTATCCGCCTTGCCTGAACGCATGTCTGGTGGTCGCATGTGTATGAGAAGCTGAATTCTGCAAGTGTAACGTCCACACCAGTCATGCATGGAAAACAGAGTGAAATTTGACTCGATCTATAGGTCTTCAGACTTTGTTTTCCCGTGTGAATTTGGAAACTAAATTTGCTGAAGTTCTGCACACAGAGTCTTTTCCTTATGTGCAAATTTCTATCGCGTGGATTGGTAAAGTGCCTTACCCTGTTGAACCTGAAATCTGCTAAATTAAGTTACTTGCCAAACGAAGCTATCGATGATTACGCAAGTTGGACAGTTTTTTTTGTGAATGATTTAAGCTTTCGTTTACCTCAAGGATATTTCCTTGACCAGTTGTAACAAATGGCGCGTTGAGTCGTTCTTTGTCGTCTGTTGCTGAATATGACATTTTGTGCACCACATTGACTGCTGGGGCAGCAATTTGGACAAAAACTGTCTGTCATGCCAATGCAATTATTTTGTCAAAACACTGCGGTTGATTAATTCCATTTTGGTCAAACTATTTCAAGTAAATATATAAATTAATGTTTCACCCAACTTAGAAGAAACACGTGAATACATTTCTACCGTTATGGTATTGTACTACTTTTGCCGCTAGGGATAACTTGCTTTTGAAGTCATGCCACGTAGAAGAATGAAGCACAGGTATATCATACAAGCTTACAGCTTATAAGTTATTGACATCTGATAAAAAGTGAGGAGATATACAGGGAGGGGAAACAGCCCATAATGTGGATGTTCGGTCAACACGGCACACGTGCATCAATAATGAATGTTCGTTACCCGGCTTTCTAAATAATAAGTACAACTATGGTTCTTTAGACTTTTGGGGTCAGCGATGATCAATCTTTAAGTCTACTGTTTGTTTGGACATTAAACACTTTGTATTTATATAAAACAGACCGAGGGCACAAATTTATTCATTGATATTTATATATGGCATATATGGCAACAAAATCGAAAATTTTGGCATATGTACTGTCTGTAACATATTCTCGTGACGTAGCGAGTGAACAGCAAATAAGGCCAAATAAAATGTATTTTCGATAATCCAGATGTAAGCTTTATTAATATTTGTGGCAATAAAGATTGCAGTTTCCAAACCTTGCACTTTTATCGAGGTTATAAAACAAAAAGAAAAACATTGTCTTGGCGACAACCCATAGTGTAGGCATATTACCGCGAACATATAGGTTTTTAATTTGGCCCCATAACATGCATTTGTCCTTCTCTTGTGCAGTATGTATACATTTTTATTGGTTCAAAGGTTGTGTTTTACAAATACAAAACACTTGCTAATTTACATTGCCTTCGTAAATCTTTACGACACAGTCCTTATTCGAGTCCCCGACTATTATTGTGGATCTTATATAGATCTGTGACTCCTTAAACACATACGCATGACCGTCAATCCTAGTGGGCTTACGTCATAATGGAACATAATCCAATTTCTTAGATCTGTAAAGCTGACCGTTGCAGAGTCTGAAATGTTCGACATAAAGATTTCGAATAATTTTGTGATATTTCCCTTTCTTTAATGTCTTTAGTAGCTGCACTCAAGTGCATTGATTTGACAGCCTGGGTAAAATATTCTCCTTCTTATTTTCTTTCAAGTTGTTTTTCTTTCATACATTAACATTTTTTGTTTTGATAAATGCCATTTTAGCTTTATTTTTTTGTTTGTGTCATTTTTTGTTTTTGTGCCGGCCATCTCAACTTGGAATACAACTTTCTCTAAGATACTGCCAATGATGTAGTGCTTGCTGACATAGTCAGCATAGTCATTACATGGAGGTAGCATAACCTACAAGGTCACCAGAACTTGATGCTTAGCAAACAATTATCTCGAGTCTGTAAACCGTAGCTTTGTATACTATAGTAGATGTAAATGAAAGAAATACTCGTCGGGTTGGTAACTCAAACTCCGTACTAAACAAAAACATCATAAAACTTTCAAATTCATGCTTGGTCTACCCATGGAGGTTGGAAGGGACTCCGGTTCATACCGACATGGCCTACCTTTTGTTTAAATTTCCTTCTATTAAGCCTGTCATGGACCACCATATATACATGATGTGTACAGCTACGTTTAAGGTAGCTTTAAATGTTTCGCTAGCTTCTTCTCATTCTACACTGAGTTCGAACCGACCGTTGATGGCAAATGAGTGTACTTTTCCTGTCAAGATACAAAAATTAATACCCATCATTTTTCTTTGTGGATCGTCTTTTATAAAATGAACGCGAGAAATCATAAATATCGCCATACATCCTAGTCTAGTCTGGAAAAGAGGAAACGATAGGACTTTTATAGAAGGAGAGGATTGCCATCTTTAGATTTGTGTTTGATATTTTTTTTCTTTCAGATACTTTGCTTGTCGTTTTAGTGTAAAACTTCAAAGAGAAACACCATTATTTACTATCGGCGACCGTAACTGTCATTGCCAAGTACCGTATTGCGTACAGAAGTTTAATGGCGTAGTTTTGTTGTTGCAGGAAAAACAAGAAGCAAAATCGTACGATCAAATGGTGGTGATCGTGTCTATTTAGGCATTATTTCTGTCTATTCGGTATTATTTTCGATGTCAGTAATTGTCTGGCATCCTAAAATATGAAGGTTAAAACAATGTTCAGTCCCGCTTTCAGAAATAAAAATAAAAAAATAAAAAAATACAGCAGTAGAATTTCTTGTATCAGAGAGGAATATATAACAGCCTTTTCACAAACTAATGCATGGGATCGTATATGACATTCATCAAAAGAGGGATCCACATTACTCGTATCCCTTCCGAGTCGTGACAGAAAAAACCAGTACCTGAACTTTGACCTTTCACCCAATAGTGAGATGTAGTCTGCGCTTTTCCAAGCCAGATTGAAATGCATACTTTGCGAATTTTCAAGGTCAGATTTTATTGTACGTTTAGCCCCGGCAAGTTGAAAACTGTAAGATCCCCTATTTACCTGAACCACTCCCGTTTTCATAATAAAGTGCAATGTGTCTGGCCGTATGTGTTTGCGCTAACATTGTGTACCGTATCTCAGAATGTTGGTCTAGCTCCTGATATCACTCTCGATACACAATCTTCAGTGCATTGATTTGTGCAAGCATTGTCGCCGGAAGCCGTGATTACTCACCGAGTTCGTCGCTTACGTGTAAAAAACTTTACCTTTGTGTTGTCGGCAGACGTTTACAATACCTGCCGGATTGTCCACTCTTCGATTGTTCCGTTATATTCTTTGCTACCATTGT
>LD346928.1:28399-44440 GCA_001465055.1 Ptychodera flava | reverse complement strand
GAGCAGCGCGCTAGCAATGGGAAGCAAAACGCGAACGGTTCGTCCGAGGAAAGAAACGGCGATGCTATACTCCCTGCTATCGAAATAGATGTGCGGAAATCTATCGAGTCCCAGGAACATGACGACAGATCAAGGACGAAGAAACGAGTTCGGCACCGCCCGGTACAGAGGGAGGAGTCGGAAAGAGTACAGCTGCCGATCATTGACGATCTCGTTCGAGTGCGCGAACTCAGGAAAATGGAGCCGTCGAACTTGTCCGAGGCAGACAGGAAAAACCGCGAGTACGTGAACGGGTGGATCCACAAACTGAACAAAGGAACATCGGGGAAAACAAGAGCAAAGAAGGAAAACTTTCAGAGCGAATTGAAAAAGAACCTCGACCCTGGAATGTACAAAACGGGGGATGAAAAAAAAGATAACCAAAACGATCCGAAACCGAACCACGTGTTAATGTTACCAGACAACCCATTGGCGCCCTTACCTAAAAAGTATCCCGAACTGACAAAGAACGGAAAACCGTTCGCAGGTATGTACTTTCATACGCTTCGGCAAAAGTCAGCATACCAACTCAAACTTAAACAAATGAACAAATATCTGAAACAAATTAAAAAGAAAGATGTTCCTCGAAATTTGTCTTCGAGTAGCAGCAGTACTAGTGATTTCAACTCCAAATTTTCTAAAGTAGAGAATCGAATTGACGCTATAGGGACTGAAATCGGGAAACTTTACCATTCCACGGTATCTCTCCAAAAAATTGTCAATAGAGAACCGCTAAGAAGTAAAAGCGAAGCAACTTCAAATCACGACGACCTTTTTATAGACGCAACTCCGCTGTCTCCGGTCAAGAAAGAAGAATATGATGAACAAGACGAGCAGACGACAATATTTGATCAAGATGGCGGCGGCCGATATGAAACTGAAAACAACATTAATGGCAATAACTCTGTTGAAGAAAACAAAGTGGGATTGGTTGATGCAGAATATTCCGACGTTGCAAAGAAGAGAGATGATTGGTTAGTTGGAGATCCCGAAAATATGACAAATCAAGACATTGTGGAGGACAGTGCAGATGACGATGAGGATAGAACAATAACGAAATACGATTATGTCAACGACAAGATCGTTGCCAAGGATACAACAAACAGCAGTAAACTCTCTGTTGTCACCTTAGAGATGGAGAAATCACAACCTCCCGGTGTTAACTCAAAGGATTACAATGACTCGGCGAAAAGTTCGGTATTTGCCATGGCAACAACGCACAATGAAACGGCGGATTTGAAAGAGGAAGAGGGGAGTGAAGAAGCGGTTAGTAGACTGCTTCCCATGACTAGGAAAGCCGCCCCCGGTTCTCCGATCAAAGAGCCAATGACAAAATTCAATAAGCTAGAGCCGTTTAATGAGAAGAATTTGAATTCAGAAAACGATAACAAGCCGCAGAGGAGTACTTTCAAGCAAACAACGGAGCATGGTGAAGCGTCACCAGAAAATACCGAGAACAACGAAGGCAGTGACGTCACCAACAACAGCGAAACACCTGAAACACGGCACGTCTCTGCAGTGGGTGGTACAAAGGAGGCTATTCGAACTAAAACAGGAGAGAAGGAGAACGCCGAAAACAGCGAAATGTCAATTAAAGACGACGCAGCGGCAATTTCTTCTGACGATGAAAATGGAACTTCGACTAGAGAGATGGGTAACAATACCTCGGATGAACGAGAACAGTCGAATATCAATGGCGGTAAATCTGTTAAAATGGACGAAATCAGCCACAACAAAGGGCCGGAGGAAAAGGTTGACGACGGGGCAAGGAATATAAGAGACGCGAGTACTGGCGATGATGTCATCGTTGACGACAGACGTAGCAATGCTAATCTGCAGGAAACAAGTGTTTCTACTGATAACACAAGCGGGGTGAGCAGAAATGATCATATTGATAGCGGTGTGCTTGTCAACAAACAGGAGACAGAGGTAGAGAATAATCGTCATATAGCTGACGACAACCAGAAGAAAGCCGTCAGCAATGAGAATGTTATAGACAAAGATGGATCCGTCGTAAACGACGATAACAATGCAGAAAATGACAATATTACCGCTGAGAACAAACAAGAGAACAAAGATGATGATGACAGTAACATAAAGCAAGCTGAGGATGCATAAAATGAACAAGATTATGTCAAGAGAGACAATGGTCAAGACCAAGAGAGCGGTGGGCGAGATGCGGGAGATGCACCTGGGAGTTAGAGGGCACATTTCCATAAACGGTAAATAAGTGTCTTTGACAGTATGGTAAGGCGAACGAACATGTTGTATGGTGTGCGTCTGCACGACTGCCGCACCGAGCAAATTCGGAAGCCCGCCACCTAGTGGCCAATACTAAAAAAATTGCATTTGGTCACATCAAGAATGCAAACCGCGTTTTTAGTGACACAGTGGAACGGAGGAAAGCCGTTCTTAATCTCCATGCTTCAATCTAAGATTTGTGTTTAAGTAACATTCATATGATAACAGATCCAATGTTGTGGAAAAAATATAAACTTGAGTCCAGGCCCCAAGTGAGCATCGTTAGTCTTAACCGTCAAATCATAATAGATTTCATGTCTGACATATATTCCAACACAAAAGCCAGGCATTAACACAGTAACGTAGATACATACTATACGATATACAGACAATTTAACACCGATGCATTCACATACATTAGGCCAAAGAAAAATAATTGTGCTGTTCCGATAACCCGACATACCCTATTTTTTGCCTGCCGACCCTAAACTTTTTAGAGCTACGTAAACACGGAAGTAAAAAAGGGAAAGAAAAAACCCTTAAAATCATGTGTTCATTACCTGGCAGTTGATTTTTGCTTGAACAAGGACGTCTTTTATGTTTTTATTCTTTTTATATGTACGATACGTTTACAAGTGTTTGACCGCCCTGAACCCCTGAAAAGTGCATAATTAAAAATAAAAATACTCTTGCAAAAAAAATCCCTGCCAACATACCTACTCCATTTTTGAAAACCGTGTTATCGGAACAGCACAATTTATTTTCCTTTTTTTTTGCCTTAGATGAACTTCATAGGACAACTGATGGAAGCGATATTCATACGGACTTACCACTTGTGCTGCTAAATAAATATTTACTTTGCATTTCCTTCTGATTTACGCACAAGAAATAGACGTTTCGTTGACTAATTTTTTAGAAGAAAGATTACATCTGTTAAACAACTCGTATGGCAGCTCTCGAAATACAACTTTTGTCGGATTTTGGTTTAACAGAAGATGAAACCGATGAAAGCATGGCGACTATTTTCAGTGATGTTTGAAATACAGTATTCTAGCGATTAAATCGCATTTTCTTTCCTTTATAGCAATTTACTTTTAATTACTTTTCTTCGCTCAAAGGTATAGTTGCGATGAAATCACTTGTTTCACGAGATTTTCTTGGATTAGAAATAGAACGTTCATTTGATGTACCTTGCTTTCAGTGAATAA
The DNA here is from genome assembly GCA_001465055.1 of Ptychodera flava. Lineage (NCBI taxonomy): Eukaryota > Metazoa > Hemichordata > Enteropneusta > Ptychoderidae > Ptychodera > Ptychodera flava. The sequence goes on along the minus strand of LD346928.1, from coordinate 40,952 downwards.
CTCAGCAAAGTTATATTAAGTCAAAATCTTTTTTCACAAGCTTTAAATATTATTCTTGGAAGAGAATGGCGAATTTTCAACCGTCCAATTCTACGAGAAAGTATAATATAGATTTGAACATAGAATATAAAGTACGTTAAAGAATAAAAATATATTTAATATCGCATTTTTATTGGACAAGTATCTTCAGTGTTGTGTGATTTAATATGGCGCAACATGATTTTATATTTCATAAAAAATGATATAAGTGTTGTGGTGCATTTTGATGTACCATACCGATATGCGGTGAGAACCTTGTCTGTACCGTGCCTCGTCGTCATGTGCCGTGTACCTGTGGCATTTTGTCCGGTACGCAGTGTATTTGTTCGGAGCTTTGCGATGCTCTGATATTACTTGTTTCAACCATCGTTTTCTTATCTTTGTGGAAACAAGAACATTTATTTATATAGATGGAGCTATGTGTATGTGTCGATTGTCGTCAGTAAGTTCTCTGTATGTTTTTGGCTGTCCGTCGCTGAGTTTATCTTCACACTTATATGCCACTAAACTCTAACTCTCTATCTATATGTGTTACTGTCTGTACCTGTTTGTCTGTCTCTGTCTATTTGTCTGTCTTCTCTGTGTCTGTTTTCACATCGATTTCATTCTGCTTCCATGCATTATTGTATCTATAGACTGACTACATTTGTATCCACAAAGCAGATCTGAGTCTTAATATCGTTCAGCCGTGACCTTACTATCCTTTTCACTACTTCAATGCCAAAGGCAACATCTTTCTTAAGAGTGGAATTTAATATACGTTCACTGAAACTTAATCGATCGATCACTCTATGTGGACAGATCCTATAGTCATCACGATATGGCCCATAGCACAGTATTTTGGCCACAAAGTTCCACCAGTTGTTGTGTTTTACGCTTGCCTAACCATCTGTATCGTTGGCGATTGTTGAGTGTTCTTGCAAGGTAAACAATTTGTATCTGACACTCTGCCCATAATGAAATGAAAAATGATCCAATTAAAACGTCAGCGTGTTGCGTTCTGACCCGTCTTCCCTAACCATTGTGTAACTGGCAGGGAAAGGTGCCTCGGACCTTCATGGAGCGATAAAATGCTTTTCCGAAGATAACCGGTAAGTGATTTTCATTTCTTCTGCGGTCGCTTTGTATCGATAAAAGGTCCGAGAACAGACAAGGAAAGACTCTATGTATTTTATTCACACACGGAGACATACTCAAATACATCCTCAGGCACGTACGTACATGCACCAAAGTTCCTACGCGACGGGCAAACGGACCGTGCATATACAAACCTATGAACATTATGCAAACTTATCTTGAGTTATCTTGTCGTCAAACGAATACCTTTGCTTAATCGCAACAAAACATCTTTGGTTCCATTATAAGGTTTGATGCAAAAAATGATTTCGAAAATTCCATTGTTGGAGAACTTGAAATTTGAACAACACTATCAATTTTCCTGTCCAGTATACTCCTTCAGCAATATATCTGATCGTCAATCAGTACCAGAAATGACTAGGTGATTGAAACAAAATGTTATAAGTTCATTGTCGATTTGACCATAAGCTAAGCAATTAGTTGAAGGGGAATCTTACCAATATGGACGGTGAAAGAGTCATAAATCATTCGATAAAAGGAAATGGCATTATATTCACTCATGCGCGATGGCGTCTTTTAGTCCATGCTATCAACCTTTTAATTCAAAGGTACGATTCCTCGGGCAGCATTTGTCAATTGGACATCCATGACCTTTTTATGACCCCAGAGTAACACGTTATTATAGGCATTGTCCCTTTAAACCTAACTATCTTCACTTGCTGGATGGGTGAATTTCGATAATTTACCTTAAGGTAGAACGCGCCTCGGGGACAGATATTCAGACTCTAAAATTTCTACAACTCTTTTCTGATCTACCACGTGTGGGGCTCATTTTTCAGCTCTCGGAGAAAAGAAAAAAATTCACCATCTTATTTTTTTCGAAAATCCAAGTATCAATTTTTCCCATAGAGTTAACACAGGGATGGTGGCCATTTTGAATTTCAAATATCGCAAAATTTTAGGTAATTTGTCTATAGTTCCAAACTTTGCACTTTGTCACTTTATTAGCCCCGATTTTTACTGTTGAGCTGATAAGAGGATGGTCAGAAGTTTCATTTAGGAAATTTCAGCAAAAGTTTAAGTCTTTCATTTTCGCGAGGTGCATACTACCTTACAGGAGCTCAGCATGGCAAGATAGGTCTCGCAAATACCGGAGGCCGTTTATTTTTCGTTTGTCTTGTTTTGTCTTTCTTTTATCGTGATTTTGTGACTGGCTTGTTGACAAAATGATAGATTTCAACAATAAGTGTGATACCCCATATAGTCGTCATCATCATCATCATCATCATCATCATCATCATCATCATCATCATCATTATCATCATCATCAGCACCATAACGTAACCAGCGTACGGTTAACTCTGTTTGGCTCCGTACCGTTGTTTACATCTCCAGCCCTTTTTTTTTTGAAAAAGATAAATTTATTTCCAGGTGCACATAGTCACAAATAAAACAAATCTACATAACTGTGAATGCATTAAAATTACAATGCGTCTTGTCTGAAAAAAATTCAAATAATTAGCTGTTTAATTACAAAGATCATCATATGAATGCATTCAGGATGCATTCTTCTCCTTCAAGTCTTACATCTCCAGCCCATGTACGATAAATGTTTATTGACGCCCTCAACGTATATGTGCGCAAGTCTATTCGTTTGACTTTTCCCAAGCAGAATCGTCTTTCACTTCTTTATGACAATAACAATCTAGTTTCTATGGTTACATAACATTTAATTATTCATAATATCTAATAAGTGTTTGTACTAACGTTATGTTTATTTTCCATTTATCCCTTCATAAGAAAGCGGGCCGTCGTTTGTGGCGTGAAGTGCTGAATAATCCCCAACTTATAAGTCTTGCAACCAAGTGTTGAAAAAAAATTAATGTATGCGAAATTAATTCTTAAGAAATCCTGAGTACAATAACTTTTAGAGACGAATTCAACTGTTTCCAACGATATTAACTCGGTGCTTACCGGTAAATACTTTCACAAAAGCGCCATTTCGGTTTAAACAACTTACGCAACAATTCAAGTATATCTTGGGTAAGTTATGTTTACGCGTGATTAGACTCAAGGCTGATCTCCCTGAGCCATTTCGTAACGGTTCCGGCGTTAATACTTAGTCAACATGACGTCATTTCGTAGACACCGAATATCAACTCGAGTCTCGAGTAGATTTTAACAAAAACCATAATTTTTATCGTAGTTTCAATTGTGCTTTTTTCTCCTTCCTTTATAATTGTATCAATTACATTGAATAGGCCAGTTGAAATTCTTTTTAAGCTCTGTGTCCTCGTCAATATTTCCAAAGTTAAGCTTTTCACAGCACCATTGATGTATTTCGTCATGTTTGTTATTGCTGGAAAACAACAAAGTTCAAAGTTCATCTAATGGATTCTTTCAAATCGAGCAAAAAGAGCATACAATGTTGAATCGTCACTCACAATTTTGGACCTTCGAGGGAAAAAACTTAATAACGTATTAAATTATCATTATGATGGTGTTTTGCTTACCCAGTGTATATGTTCTGAGATTTTAGAAATAGACATCTTGATATTTATTTAGAAGTAGACATCAGATCTAGCATTAATCGGATTTGAAAAAATCTCCTAATAGTGTATTGATTAGGTGGTGTGATGTGTTATGCTAATGAATAAATCTTTCGATGTTCGATGCAACAACACATACACTCCGGGTTTTTTTCAAGCTTGCTGAAATTTTGTCGTTGTCCTATTTGGGCCTTCTCATGTTTTACATGTAAAGCGATTGTCTTCGGGTCGAGGAGAGAAAACGTCACAAAACATTCGATTTGTAAAGCGCTCATTTACAGTGACAAGGGAATGGCGCTAGCGAATAACTGAACAACACACTTACAGAGCATGAGAACAAACTATTATGCTCCATAGTGCATCTGTGTAAACAAAGACTAGGCACAACTTAGCTTGGTCAAATCGCGTTTAGCCAGAGAGAGAGAGAGAGAGAGAGAGAGAGAGAGAGAGAGAGAGAGAGAGTAGTGCATGTTCATTTATTTTGGTTCATTCGTTTCTTGAGCAATATATTAGGAAACTGTAACAGATTAACGTATGACCAAAAATGCCACAACTCAAGAAGGACATAAAATTTTGTTAGTGAACTCAAATCAATAGTTTAGCAGATAGTACCAAAAAAATATCCATTAGTGTATTTCCTCGTTATTCCGTAGTTCGTATTTTGACGTGTTTTACCGCGTATCCTAAAAGTGACGTCATCACATAGCAACACGTATCTAGCCCGGGAGCATTTACTCGGCTCGTATGTGTTGCCATAGCGATGAACCGGACGCCATGAAATGAAGCTACAAAAATCCGTCGCTGTAAGTAGTTTGTTTGCAGTCAATAGCCGAGTGGTAAACTAGGTATATCAAGACAAAGGACAGCGCTCAGTCGGACAGACCAGTGGCAGCCTATCGGCCCCCGAGATTTGCTTACATATTCACAACCGCGCACTTTGATACGCCAGTGTGCACCGCGGTGTCCATGATGGCGGTAGCGTCGCTGCCTCAGCTACCACCAAAGCTGAGGATCCACTCCCGAAGGCAAACGAAATGTTTCCCGTGTCCAGCCTTTGGTTCTGGGTGAGTACTTAAAATCGACCCCCATCGCGGGTAACTTATAACCGACAAGCTTTAATCTTTCCGTCACCGTGCGTTGTTCCGTGACCATTCTAACTGACGCCTCATTTCCTCGGTTGTATGATCAGGTACCAAACACTTCTTGCCAACAACTTCTTGTAGGATTAGTGATCATTATTAGGTAATATTATATTACTTTGCGCAACAGTACTTCAAAAGGCTCTATGGTTCTCCATTTGAGCTGTGTTTTGTGTTCATTATTTCGCATACTGCAAACTCCATAGCAGGTGCTCGCCATGTCGTGACCCTTGACATGTTGGCTGGCTCAAATTTGACGCTGCAAACAAATATCTGGTTCGAAGCAAACCTATTTAGAAGTGGCTGATTTATTGCAAGTCTTTAGCTCACACGATTCTTGTAAACCCCGTTTAAGAAAAAGCGCTGTACATTTCGTGAGGCGTCGAAATTCCTCGGGAGAAGACGGCGAAAAAACACTTGGTTATTTTCTGTCCCTGTCCCCCTGTCACACATCTGGCTGCCATTCTGATGTGAACTTCAAACAAATGATGTTCTTCCAATAGACTCACTCCATGAGTACAGACACTCAGTAATAAGCTGGCGATGATATATGACTAAATCTAATACAGTCTCAATTTATAAATCAATACATCACTTTTCTTTAGTTTACATATTCTACATGCTAAGTTTGTTTTCCTGGTTTGCAATCAAACATGACATCGTCTGATTGTGATGTCACAAGACGTTTTCAGCGAAGGTTGTCGGTACAGCAACGACCGACAATTAGCTGGCACCTCTGCTGAGTGTGTTCAGCCAAGACCTCAAACTGTATTTGCCGACACTGCGTGCGAAGAATTCCACGCTTCAGGTGTTATGAAAGTTGTTTTGTCTATTTACACGGAGTTGTCTCTGTGGTAATTTTCGTCGCTCGGCGTGTTTGTGGCGTGGAGTGGCTTCTTGTTTACCCTTGGCCAATTTCGCTGTCCATTAACGGTCTCAAATATCGAGTGGACTTTTTCAGTCGTTAAGAGGCAAGTCACTGCCTGGAGGTAGCTTCTATGCAAGAACCTACTGAATTGAGTGGTTACGGCCAAAATAAATTGCTACCCCAGGACACTGTACGCTGTTTTGAAAGTCTTTTCAAAGACCCCTTTCTCTGTGCTACTTCGAAATGTTTTAGCAGTGTAATTGGGATCAAGCACGTCTTTCTCGAAGTTACATCCCCATCGTCTATTTGAAGTCATCTTTATTCATTCCTGATGTACATATTAGTGTCTTGCTTGCAAATGTTTGTAACAGTTATTGCAACCCACACCATGGCCTAAACATTATAACAAACTGTCAATGTGTTTACTGCTCGCCCTGCATTCTGGTGCATGTTATTGTGTGTGAGGCCTGTGTGCATGCGTTTGTGTGACATACAGATAGACAGACACATACAGACAATCAGACAGACAAATACAGACTGACTGACAGAGCGACGGAGGGAGAGTGACAGAGGGAGAGCAACAGACAGACAGACAGATAGATAGACAAACACACAAACAGAAAGACGGACAAAGGGGAGAGACAGACCATAGAGGCAAATGTAGCACCTCCAAGCACAGACAAGCCGACATATTAGAGAAAGAAAGATGACGACAGGTTGACGGAAAGGGAGGCATACACAAGGACAGGCAGAGAGACACACATATTGTCAGACACACGGTATAGCGACCGATCAGAAGGTAAGGTTGACAGTGACAAGCGGACAGAGAATGTAGAAAGAAGGAATGAACCCGATCTAGAGAGACAAGGTGATTACACCGGCAAACAACATTTAAAGAAGGCAAGGGAATGTTGTGTTACAGAAACACCATTATTAAATCTGGTCCTTGCCATACATGCATGTTTAACACGAGTCCTTCACCAAGAAGTGTTAACTTCATGATTCTCAAATTATCTGCGATGGATATTTCTACTACAGACTCTAAGACTTTGTGCCATTTATAAAATCTGAAAGATAAAGATCATTTATAAAATTAACCGTGGTATATATTTGAAAGGATTTTACAGATGCCAAAGTCCATCGACTTACAGAGAGAATAGAGGTTCCTTTTGTTTGAGCTTGAGATTCGCAGTCAACTTCCATGTTTGTTGTCGTTCCAGTGTTAAAATGTGTGTACCGTGCATAATTCCCTGGTACAATATGCATACCAGAGTGGATAAGAGCCGTAGAAAACCCATTGCGATGAAAGTAATGTCTGAATTTTCTAGAAAGGTGGGCAGGTATTCCAATTTATCACGTGTAATACGTGTCCTTTCCGACGATTTTTTTTGTTTTGCTCGCTTCTATCGTTGTTTTCGCTGTAATCTGATGACTACTGTGAACATAGCCGGGCCTTGACGATGTGTGTTGCCAGCCGGAAAAAGTTCTTGAAGTTTCACGGGACTAGAGATGCTGAGATAAACCACTTGTTCGATTGTTTGTGATAAAAAGTTTGTTCTTTTCAAGTTGGCTCAGACACGCTACCTGCACTTTCAAATGTCTCTTTTAAAGGCACGGTCAGCATAGTATTACTTACACACGCAAATAGTGTATCAAGTACCTTTACAATGTCGCTATAATGGTACATTTCTGGTAATCATGACAACGCCATAGTCCTTAAATTGCATAATCTATTGCTAAGATGATAAGTAGATCGGAGTCTTTTAAAGAGGGTGAAATAATTTGCAAGAACTTAAGTCGTTGATGGGTCAGAAAATTGCCGTTCATGACAATGCATGAATTTCATGTCTGCCACTTGAGTTTTAGAAAGAATTCAAATCAATTTGAGTGACAGACATCTGTGGAATCAGTTAGGTTGTCTTTAGCGACTTCAGAACAAAAATGGCTCCGAGTCGGCCTGGTGTATTGCAGATCCTGCTCTGTCGTATCTTTTAAGGGTCTCACGATGGTTTAAAAATCACTATGTGCTGTATACCAGCCATGGCTTCAGTCCTACTTTTGTCATTTACTCACATCATGTCTGAAAGTTCTTTGACTCAGGATCGTCTTTATATATTTTCATCCTTGCTCATATTACATTGAGTCTGTTGTGTAGAACCCCTTTTATAATTCTCTGACATACAGCTAATCACATCTTTCAGTGAATTTCGCTTATAACGATTTTTATCACTTTTTTTGAATTTCAATCTTTCGACACCTGTAATTTAAAAATGAGAATAGATAATGCAAAACAAAATTGTCGACGTTCTTTCTACATATACTCTAGTTTGGAATTAGATATTTAATTACATAAAGTAGTTTCAAGTTTTGACTCGAATTAATTTTTATCATTAATACCAAAATTGAGGTTGTCTACCTCAAATGTGTACCCCTTCATCCTTCGAGTACATTATTGCTTCCATACTAAAATTCAATTTTCTGCTTTGCCAAGAAATGTTGCTTTGAAACATAGAAACACAGATGTTTCTCTTTGTCTGTGTTTGAAATTAAAGTGTATTGGTTATATGCAACGCTGCCCTAAGTAAGAGCAGGTTGTACAGTATATCCCCGAGTTTAGTATTTCTGAATGGTGCAGTCTTCTAGAAAGAAATCCTTGAGACGTGTAAACTTTCATGAACTTGACATACTCATCCATGGATTACTCTTGACCTCTAGACTTCTCGGTAAAGAGAACAACGCAAAGCGAATACGGTTTCTGGATGACCTGAAATTTAGAAAATACGACATTGATTTTTTTTCACAAACTTCGCAAGGCCTTTATTCTGTGTGGATGCCATGTTGGACATACATAAATCAAACACGACTGATTGTTAAGTAAATAGACAATTTCCTGAAGAAAGAGAAAACCGTGTCTAAAAACCGTACAGCCATGACGTTTCCAATAGAGCGCCGTTTGGGATTTCATTAACGAAGGAACCCGGACACAATGCAGACAGAATGATTAATTGTGGTTCAGTTCATGAAAGTGCCACCTCTGTTTCTTCAAATTCAAATGTGAACATGGATGTATCATCCTCCTTATAATTAAAGTTCAGTCAAGCTTTCAATGAATTCAATTTACTAGATCCGTTAGGCTTGTTCGGCATATGCTGGGAAATGCATGTTCAATCTTGTCACCCCGTGAATGGCACAGCAAGTCCGTTGAGCAAATGCGGTTCCCCGCACTGTTCTATTAATCCCGGTTTTGAACTCCCTGAGGTGACGACTTTACTCTCTGCCGGTTCTCTTGAATTCAGATCTGGGTCTGACCCGTTTACTCTGTTTGGAAAGCTGATCGGGGGAAATTTAGTGTACTGTTGTCCGTCGCGAAAGATTAGCGTTAGGAATAGCGCTCATTGTATAACCAACTCTACACCGTTTTAGACACATAATGCCCCGATAAGTATTTCAACAAACGCACCTTGCTCTTGCTCCAAGAGTCTATGTACGGCCTATAGAAATGCCATTGTACGCCCTGATGGCTTCAGGCGAAGATTTAAGCATGTTAACGTTATAACACCGAAATAAACGTTGACGCATAAAAAGTTTTGTACTCGTGGAAACGATCCCGAAAAGTGCCACGGTAAATTGATAGTCGTTTTGACTTGAAGAAGTGAGTTTTTGATCCGGGTATTGTCGTTTTATGAAATTCTGTGAGCTGACAAAGCATTTTTTGGAAGTTTCCGGGATCAGGTACCATTGTAAGGTTAGGGTACTTACCCAAAATAATTTTGGCATCATGGCATATTGATCTAATTTTTCCATGAACGAGCGGATAAACATTGCCGACTCATCATCTTACAGATGTAATCAACCAAAAAGGGACCCAGAAGCATATGGATGACAGACCTAGTGTAGGCGGACTGAGAGAGAGAGAGATTTGCCCTTTTATATCGATACATACATCGTGTAGACTGTGACAAGCACATACAATAAGCAGAGTTTCTGCGGAGTGTATACAGCGACACCAGCAAGCTTTAATGCTGTCAACAACTTTGGAATTGCGCTGTATGATGTCAGTGGTCACTCTAAAATACCGTGCAGTCTATTCGAGAACAGTCGTGACGTCGATTATAGTGTTGGACTCAATGAAATTAAATAGATGAACCATTTTCCACTTCTGTGACGCATAATAGATCGAAAACTGTTGGGACGCCCACTTGGTTTTAAAAACCATGACTCTTTCAAAGCAGGAGTCCAAATTATAGAGGTATTTCTGAATTGCGGCGTTTGAGTAAATGGGAACGAACAATATAAATAGGTAGATACCTTACCTTACAACTTTATTCGAAGAAGAGAGTACTTATAGAATGAAAAGAGCAAATTGTTGTCTGCAAACGACTGACGTAATTACGCACTTTGAAAATGGGCAACAGGGTTTAAAACCGTTTTTATTATGTAGAAGTTGATGACCCATAGTGACTCTAAGTCAGCATTCGCCTCGAAAGTGAGATACTTTAGCTTTTGCTCAAACTTTCATCAATGAAACTTTCGACCATTCTCTTACCAAACCAAGAATACAAATCAGAGGTTGCCTAGAGAGACAAATCACCCAAGTTTTAAGATTTCCGGATACTTGATATTCAAAATGGCTGCCATCTCTGGGCACTTTAAGGGGAAATTTAAAAAATCGATTTTCAAAAGACTAAGACGGTGAAAACTTTTCTTACACCGAGAGCTTTAAAACGAGCCCCTACTAGTGGTAGATCAGAATAGAATTGATAAAATATGAAAGCTGTCTCCGAGGCGCATTCTGTACCTTAGAGCTATCTTTGAAGCTCGGTTCTGTAAAGTTCGGTGTGTGTATTTATGTATTCTGTTTTGTCTGCCGAACACATTTTCTTATGTTACTTATAAATTCATGTTTAAATACGTCATGTCCAATTTAGCACATCAAATGTCACGATTCTCACGCCAGATTTTCTTGAATCGTGCGCAACGGGTGGCGTGTCACGTAAAGTATGGAATGCGATGAATCAGACGACATGTGGCTTGCTGAGGTTATCTTTTAAATCCGAATACGATAGCATATAATAAACCCTTACTATTGAGAATTTCTAAAGCGGTGTTAGTGGGTGCACCTATACAACCCACATTCTTCATTGTCAGGCACGCCTCCACATAACTACCATAGACATTGTCGCTTTTTGAAAAAAGAAATCGCCAAGGTTTTAAAAGTGATAGAGCAGACATTGAGCCCTAAATCGTGCTAATCAAAATTTAAACGTTTTACAACTGAAAATTTCCATATTTTTTCAAACAAGCGAGCTTGTTACCACGGCCGTTACGCCATAATATGTGTTTAAAAAATCACTCAAAAATATTGATGCTGAAATTTTCATGACTAAAGGGGTTTGGAGGATTTTCCGTGAAACACGAAACTTATATGAAGTGTCCAAATACGACCCTTCTCAAAATAACCATAATGTTCACGCTCAAATCATTTAATTTACATAATTGGCAGGCAAGGAATGTCGGAAGTCGTATATGGTATTCATTATTAATTAACACGATTGGAACTAATTTAGGATAATTGGATAGTGAAGTAATGTCAATTTAATCTGCAAATATAAGCTCATCTGCTTTTTTAAGTTATACACTTGTTTTTATGATTAATTTGTAATATTGCAACATTCAGCTATAGGGCACCTAACACTTTTGGGAAATTTGAACAATATGAAGATCCAAGTTTCCCAAATTAGTTCCAATCGCGTTAAATTTTTGAGCCGTCAACAGAACAAAATTTGTGAACGTCTGCAAGGCAGATTGTGATTGAATTATTTTCCTTCAAAGTTGCTTTTAAAAATATTCATCCTCGTTAATTTTAGAACATGCGCGCCTGCATGAGAACAAACAGTCTGTTGCTAGTTAAGGAAATAAACAAACGAGACCTTTTTCACCCAAGTCTACCTCTTGAAGGCAATAATCGATAGACTTAGCATTGTAGGCGATGTACATGGTAGTTCAGCTGTAGTTCAGCTGTTCAGATTGTTGATTGGACGCTGTTATTGGTGAAATTACAAAGACCACACACGCATAATTGTAAAGCAATCATGAACTGTTATTATCCGTTGCTAAGCGACGAGTGTTTGATCGGAAAGAAACGATTATTTAATTGAGAGACAAACAAATTATGGGAAAGAGCGTGACAAAACCAAACATACGAACACGTGACAATGGGTCAGATATAATCATGATAAAATGCACCGTACTCAGCGCGACTGGCACGTATGAATGAAAAAGCTGTGTTGGCAACGTTGAAATGGAAAGAACATGGCATAAGGCCAGTAGATTTTTAGCCACGCTACAGAGATGGTAAAGTTTTATTTTTAACTCTTTTAACGAATCAACAAAATCCCTGACCAGCTTCAATATTACTGATGACTTGGAGTCTAGTTTTACAAATTGCCCACAATAATAGATGCACTACATGTACAGGCAGTGTTAATAGAACCAATTCTGATCATTTCCACATTCTCCCAGCAGAAAACAAAAAGGTGTAAAAATATGCACACCAAAAATGCCCCAAACGTAAAAAATAGCAGTATTTCTTTTTAACGGCCTCACGGTGGGGTTTCACATTTGCAGTTATTCATTTTACTTTGGCCCCTCTGTTTCAGCCTGTCTAAAACTGACTCGACACATTTTACACGATGGTCTCAAAAGTCAGTACAGTAGAATTTCAAAACAAGTCCAACTTGGCTTCAGTAGAAACATAGAGAAAGATAGATAGAGTGGCTGTAACCTCCACAAATGTAATAATCTCCACAAATGTAATATCAACCACAATTGTAATAAAATCAACCACAAATGTAATAAAATAGTCAACCATTAATGTAACA
>LD346928.1:0-16543 GCA_001465055.1 Ptychodera flava | reverse complement strand
GAGAGAGGGGGGGACAGTCAGAGACAGACAGACAGACAGACAGAGACAGGCATAGAAACAGAGACAGAAAGACAGAGACAGAGAGACAGGCAGGGACAGTCAGAGACAGAGAGACAGACAGAGTGATGGAAAGGCAAAGTTAGGGTGGCGCTGTTCTATTTCGTTGAAGTACTAAGAGAGGGCCATTGAACGAGGTCAGACGTCATTTCAATCTCTGTCTGAAATATTCATGTTACTTTGACGCGTCGCGTTACATTAACCATGCATGTGTTGCTAGGGACGCCCTTTCCTAATACAATCACCAAAGTTCTTATGAAGATAACCACAATGTTAGATACCTGGCCCGCCAGGTAAAAAAGCGCCATGTTGATTAGCCGTCCAGGTGTACAGCAGATATTGAGTTCTTTGTTGACTCGAATTTTAATCGAACTTGAAGACAGACCAGTAACTTTAACGTCACTCCTACATCTTATTTTCAATTAAAACTTGCCCTGTTGTGAAAAACCACTACTTTACCCTCTAGCTTAAATCCGAAGTTACCGGAACTCAAGCAAATAAATTGTATATATAATTATCACAAATAGAAAAATCCTATAATTCACTTATACTACTATATGGTTTTGCAATGCTGGTGTTTGACAATGGCAAACCTGTTATTAATACAGTTGCGTGGCTTGAATCAATAGACTCAATTCTAAAGCCAACAAAAGTTATTGATAACTTTCGTTCTTAACTGATCGATTTGTGAGCTGTTTGCTTAAAGGTGATTTACCGCGTTTTAATAATTAATTAGTCAAGGGAGAGTCGAATTCGATCCTTAGCCCTGGTTACTACAGTTGTGTGGTAGACACTGCGATAGCTGGGTTGGTCTCTTGTGGTACGTTTGGCAGAAATGTAGCCCGACTATGCGCCGTGATTCGCGGCAGTTCGAGATTTTCGTCCAAGCTCAGGGCGGTCCGCAGAGTAAGATCGTGGCGGAGCCGAAAACGAGGTAACTCATGGAGGGCTTTTCACGGCAGGAGATGTTTTTGTTGCATTGTACCTGCATGGTCGTGTTATGCCGACAACACACACTCACACCGTAGCACACAGATGTAATGGGCCACAACTCTATTTCACAACCTGTAGTAAAAACCGCGTGTTCCTCGTTGTGAAGTGAAGTCATGTTTTACCAAGAATGGGACATATTTATTACATGACAATTCCTTGTACAGCTGACTGCTATAAGCATATCGAGTTTCTTGTAAATTCAAGTCCGAATCTAGGCGACTCGGGAGACATTTTTCGAAGGAAATTATTTTGTTAGTTTTTTGTCTTGTCTTATGTGTTGGTTTTCTTCGTTTTCCCGCGGTGTTCTCACAACAAACACATAAAAGTTTCTCTTCATTAACATGTAATTTTGCTTTTTGCTTCTTTTTTGACGCTAACAGCAAAATGGAGACACGGTAGGTTTCGTTTGGCTTTTGATGGAGCATTCTTTAGTATATTGTCTGATGATACTGGAGTGTGTTTTTTTTTCTTTCAGAGGGCTCGGTGTATTGTTTTCTACTAAATACTTGTCATGTTCCTTTATGGTACTAATATTTACCGTACATGCTAATATACACGTCGTTATGTTTTATGGCTGTTTCAGCTCTAGGCTTTACGGTGCAATTGACCACATGTTTGTTTTGAAAATATGTTCACTGTTTTTTTGTTTTTTGTTTGTACAATTAAAACAAATACCTGTCTTTTATTTCCTTTAAGTATGTCGAAAAACAATATGTTAGCCTTTCCAGAACGACGATCGCGTCCGATATAATGTTATTCTTGAAAAATATATTCTAGTCCGGACGAAAATTCAGATGCCAACATAAACTTTGGACATTATACAAATACAGACTTTGTTGACATGCTGAATTATATGAATATTAAGGGTTTCTATATGATCGGAACGAGAAAATGTGTTTTCCAGGCAGGAGGAAAATACTATCAAGATACATTTAATGTCACAGCTGATGAAGCTTAAAAGAATGTAAGAGTTTCATATTCTCAGACCACTGGCTTGTGTGATTTTCAAGCTTCGTACCAGCATCTGTTACTAACCACAGTACGGTTTGTGCATCTCTGCGATGCCGTGAAATGCCTGTGTAGCAGTTTGAGTGCGATCCACTTGCCTCGCAGACCCTGAGATAATTTTGCAATGACAAGTCACTGTTTTCCGTCACGTTTTGATAAAGCCAGTATATTGCCATGTCAGTTTGCCTATCCCACAGCAATGCTTCTCGTCTTCCTGGTCTCTCTTTTTATGTTGCTTCGACCCCCTTCTCTCTCAGGTTATCTGTCTGCCGTGTATTACCAGTTGCAGTTTTATACATGTCCACTTTACCCTGAGATTTCTATTTTCTTTCACTTTACCCATCTTGCATTTATTTTACTCTTCTTACCACTATTCAGTCATCATTATTCCCTTTGCCGATTCCTACAGTGTATTTCTTATTTTTCCGACCACATGGTCTGCTTGTGTCAAAATTTTATCCACACCCACTACCTACTTGTGGATGCAATATACCCTACATTAATCAAACATTTCACTGTCAGTTGCCATCATGAGTGCAATGTTATAATGTCTTTCCTCATCACGGCCATTTTCCGCTTCTAATTCAAGTCGGGACACCTCAATCTAGCCTCTTCTCTACTCTGGAACGTAGCTAGGGTTGGCTCACATAAAACATTAATGTGTGTTTATGGTACGCAACAATAGTATCTGGAGAGAATATCGCGTCAGGATATTTAAAAATGGCCGTTCGGAATGACCAAGTCTACTGTTTCTTTTTAAGATTCTTACCAACTTCGAAGTATTTTGAATCTTGAGTCCCTACAGCAATTATCTTAAATCTCACATTTTATTATAAAGTTTGTATTTTGTTAGGTTCACGTAGGCGCGCGGTATATGTTTTAGGGTTAAAAAGTTGAAATTGTGATGAAGTTTTATTTCTATTTTCTATAAATTGAGGTTTTAGAAAATCGCGCCTTTCTGAAATTTGTTTCTTTATAATTGCGTTGCAGACGAGACAACCTTGCGTACGAACAATGGCGGGAGAATCTGCATCGCCACTCATACGATATGGACTCCAGAAGTCTCCAAACTGGACTCTTTCTGCACCAGTTTACCAACAGTGTGAGTAGGGCGCTTCACAAAGACAACGACCAACAAAGCAAGAGGCTATCTGCGGAAGAACTTTACGCAAAGGCCAACCCAGCCATTTTTACGACAAATTTCAACGCCAGGAGCAAGGTGCCCACTGCGCAGGTTCACTTGCCGGCGATAAGTAAACTCGGGGTTGTCGGCGACCTGTTGAATCAGAACAACAATTCGCTAAAGTTCAGATTGATGAAAGAATCACGCGTCCCGGGAAAGTCGCGGAAGGCCCAAAGTTTGCAGCCTCACATTGTCGAAGATTACCACTTGCCGAGAATCATGGAAATCACCGACAAGGAAGGCAACAACTGGAAAATTCAACAACAACAAAAATCGGCAAAATCATCAAATGACAAAGTCGAAGCTGAAAACGAACGCGTTCCTGCGCGAATCCCACCAATAGAACCATTACTTGTGCACGACAGTGTGGCAGCAAAACCATCCGCGGCAGAGTCAGTCGGATTCGGCAAGCGACCGAACAAAACGCAAGACACACAACCTAAGTTGCCACAGATCAACAAGAATACACACTTGACCTGGGAGAAAAAGAAAGACAGTGAGACGGAGCTGGAGGCGTCGGATTTAGAAGACGAATCTCTCGATTTGAACACCCCTAGGAGAGGCCAGACGGACAAATTCAATCCTTTGTCAACTTACAAATCATATCAGAATAAAATGAGCTACTCATCGTATTTGAAACAGATGTCTCTTCCAGACGTGCACGACACAACCGCTGGCTTGAGTCCCGCCAACGTAAACGACGCTGGCAATTGTCTTCAGATCCGGGGCAAAAGCACAACCAATGAAGAAAGCGGCGACGTTAAATACAAATCGTTGGACGTTTACTGTCCTCGAAACGATCGCGAGTCGGAGGAATCGAGCAGCGAGAAAGAGCCAGCCGAAGAGGTGATGACCCCGCGTCGCCATGGAAACAAGGAAAATGCAACTCCCAGGAAGGACGCAGAAACTCACAAAGTCGAGGTCGGTAAACACATTCCGAAAAACTTCACAGAAAAGCAGCAACAGGAGTTGAGATCTCGTTATCCGATGTATGACTGGCAAGTGGCCAACAGACAGCGGTCCCTTGGTAATTACAACGGGTACTCGGACGGCAGGACGCCGCGAAAAATGCCAAGTCTGGAGAGCCTGTCTTCGATATCCAGTCACGGCAGCTCCGTGCAGCGAATAAAAATGTTTCGAATGCCTTCGTCTCTTGATTATGATGCGCTTATGGCCAAAAAGTTCAAAAAGAAAAGCAAAAAAGCCAACAGCGATGAATTTGTGTGGCCCGACACTTTACCAACCAACTTGAAAACAGTCACATTCGGAAATGTTTACGAATATGATCAAGGTGGCGATGGGCGTGTGACGTCGGATGATATCATCGCCGAGTGGAGGGCTTCTATTGAACATGCGCAGTACAGGCACGACAAGGGACTGCTTTACACCGGTCAGCCCCCTCCCACACCCGTGGAAAGGAAGGAATTGTGTAGCAGTGCAGGAAGTAACCGTCATCATAATGGACAGAAAGTGAGCGGAGAAAATGAAAAAGGAGACCCTGACGATACAAAGAAAGAAAAAGTCGAATCTCCAAACATGGATTTGGCGCGGGAAGGGCGGCCAGCAACACCGCACAGTGAGAAAGTCGTTGACAAGGCAGAGAAAGGCGGGAAAGCGAACGACACGGAAGTTGACTTTACAACCATGACGGAGAATGAGAAACGAACTGAACACTACAGCATTAAGGAAGAAAAATTCAGCACCGTCGTTGAAGTCTCGTCCGAACGATACTACGACGCTAATCCGGGTAACCATAGAAACAAAAAGATAGAGACCGACGCCCAGAGCGACAACTCAAAATCCACGTCCGAGCCAACCGACGACAAAAGCGAAAAGTCACAACCCGTAGCCCTACGACCAGCGATAAAAATGCTTGAAATTCCGGGATTCGTCAAGTATCAGAATTCACAGGACACGACATCGATGACGTCATCGTCGCCTGTCATGACGTGGAAGAACAAAACGGAAAGCGTCAGTACCAGACCCAATCAAGAACGCCAAAGTCCGGTCAATGTCAGCACCAAGGATGTGGTTTTCATTTCGCCTGCGGCCTACATCAAAACATCGAATTCGAAAAACAGATAAAAAAAAACTGTCCTTTTTAAACTTTCTTTGTTAAATTCCTATAGGCTTTTTGAAGTCAGACGTACAAGCCACCAGGCCTTGTCGGCGTGCTGTATTTTGTGAATTTATGACAATATTTTAAACTTCAAAACAACATTTACAAAGCAAAGGTATCCGTCCTTTATGACTTTCGTGCCCCTCTTTTCATCATCATCATCATCATCATCATCAACATCATCATCATCATCATCATCATCATCATCATCAACATCATCATCATCATCATCATCATCATCATCATCATCATCATCATCATCATCAAATTCCAACCTCCATCTAAAATTCCAAATTGCTGATAATCAAACAAGTGTCGTTGTTCTCCATGTTTAAATTTATTCAATTTTCCTCACTTCTGTCCCTTTTCCCATTCTGATCGCTTTCCAAATGTTACCGTTAGATTTCAATATCCAGAAATTCCAAAACTGGAGGACACTGGGCCCGTTCTACAATTCTCTATGTAAAACCATTCAGGGCTTCCTAAGACAGAGACTGATTTATACCTTAAAGGGATATAGTCGTCGGAACTACGCCTGTGCGAGTTTCTCGTTTACAAACAATGTATTTCGTGCACGATATCAAGATGCACCTCATCATCATAGCTGCAACATTTAAATTATATGATGATAGATTATGACAGACATATTTTAACTGCCATCGATCATCATTGTGCCTTGGATACATTGTTGCCATGGGTCGTATGGGTCCCATACGAGCTTTGAGCGCAGTTCCGACGACTGTATCCCTTTAATGCGAATGGGGTCCGTGTTGGCCATGGTGTGACGTAGCTGTTTGTCGCACGATACTGATCTGCCGGAAAGACACATTTGAATAGAATGCCGTACTTTCCTAGGCTTTTACGTTTATTAAACGTGTTTTCCAGGGCCAAAAACACACACTTTATTTTTGAAATGTTCGTTAAGTGATCTTTTAGTGTTTATTTCTCAAGAAGAGTCGTCAATAGTTAGATAAATCCTTTGTCCTACAATACTAGTGTATATTATACATGTATGTTTTAGTCGCCAGTGTATAGTCTACCGATTCTCAATGAAAGTGTTGTGCTTGTCAATCATCAGGAATATTTCAATTCAAAAAATAGTTACATGGTATATTTAACGTAACAAACAAAACTATGTGACTGTTACCTTGGTGAATTTTTGCCATTTGATCCACAATTTTGCAGTTGCTGTTATTCGCACATTTTGGCTGTTTTTTTCACAAGCTATAAGCAGCATAGCTTTTCATTTCAATCCGAAAATTTTATGTTCTGTGCGAGTAGCAATTTTTCACCGAATAATTTATTCGAGTTCGGGTTCGGTTCACATGCATGACCTATCGATCATAATTCTGTTCAAAATCCTTCACTTTTTTAATGTGAACACATTTTAATCACGTTCGCTTTGATTTTACACTTATAATGGCACAGCCCTGCGTGTTACATCATGACGTCATCACTGATTTGATATTTCAAGCATGATGGGAATTTATAGAAAATGAAAGCACATTCTTTACTCCAGTTATTGCCAGCATTACAATTCGATTGGGCCTACGACCGCGTCAGCCTGTCTGAACGAGAAAAGAAAACTATCTGCGAGTTAATAACGAAGTCGATTCGCAAATTCTCCAGAGTGTTATTTTGTTGATACTTGCCGAGTGCCAGGATGCACATCACGAACAACGTAACCCTGAAACAGAAGTAGTCATTTCGTTAACTTTGTAAAAACAATATTCAGTTCACTTTCCCATTATGGTTTTTGGAGCTTGCCAATGCCCTTTATTCACAGACAGTGTCAGTGTCTGCAGTGACGTGTAGACACAAGCTGAAATCCCACAATCGTAATTTCTTCAACATTTTTCTTCAATTTACACGAATGCCAAGCAAGCATATGCATTTTCACACTTTTTCACGAGGTTAATGGCATTAATAGATAGATATTTTTAGTTTGCTTTCAGGACAAAAATTCTCTTTTGCAAACAGTTTCTATGCATACCTACATCTGCGATTCCCGGGCTGCGATTTTAGTCTTCCTTGCATGAAGGTCACGTGATTTTCTCCATTCACTCATTATGCTGCACCACACCATGCTTCGCGTACAATTCACTTTGTAACACAGAATTGTACCTTTTTAATTTCACCCACAATATTTGAAAATATGTAAATAATGCTTTTATTGAGCGTAGCTGAAATGTTATTAAACAATGAGAATGAAAACAAGATCGTGTTATTGTGGACGTTTTTCTATCGGTCAAAGTTCATTATCTTCAATGGCCATTTCAGTTTCTAAATGATCAAATGCACCGGGAGAATGTCTCTAGGAGTTATACACGTCTGAAGAAAATCAAACTAAGAAAATATTTAGTCATCATGTGCCAGTTGTGGGACAAGGGGTTTTGATTCGGTCCTTGGTGATTTTTTTTATTCTAAAACAATTCATCTTAATTCTGTAAATAGCTTGTTTCAGCTTGTTTCTATGAGTTAATGCTGCCCTACTATGCACTTTTAGCATGTAACCATAAACGCTAGAGGGGAGAAAGATGCCCTCTTGGAATTATTTACTGTTTACGATGTAGCACATTGATTTACGATTTTCTTTGGGTTCAAAGAGAGAGTAAAGTAACACAAATTAAACTAAAGAAATGGAGTAGGTCCCACCCGATCCGTTTTTCTTGAGCAACTGACAGTCAACTGGAATTGAATTCTTGATATTCGCAATGGCATGATTGCATGAACGGAAAGAACTGACACCACGTCCATTCTGAAAAGGTAAACATATTCTGCGAATACAATAATTCATTCAGAATTATCATAGGCGTTTCTGAGTTTGTTCAGGTTAATGATGACGGGGCTTATGTATAAATGACCTGAAACCATGGTAACATTTTTACTGTACATACGACTGCTTTGATAAAAAAGTGGGTGGCGCCCTCTAGAGATAGTCCTTTCAGTCGATTAAACCGGCCCACTGCCCTAAATGACGGAAAAGCCGCGTGTCTTACTAAACGATGTCGTCTCCGTTTACGCACATTTTCAGAGAGATAACAAATCATTAACCTCGATGATAACTGTTTCCATACCAGGCCATTTAGGGTGCACGATTCGATATACAAATCTTTAAACTGACCAATAACAGACGTGGCCAGTTTTAGGTGGTTCACCAAAATGTGACCAAAAGTGGCAAAATGTGTCAAATTCATTAAACTAATTCAACAATTTCAACCCTCTGCAGTTTGTTGGGAGTTTTCGAGCTGATTAGACCTTTCCCTGGAGAGTCAAATATGCCCATAGATATGATCCAATGTCCTCCCTGAGCAACTGACCACTCTCCATGCTCTCCGGCAACAACAAGTCCCATTATCCCTTTCCCATGGGACTGGCAAGCAATTTCCCTCGAAAAACAAAACACTGGAAATTCGTTCACCAAGAGGCTACTGAAAAAATCAAGTATATATGGGCTGTTTCAAATAATGCCCAGTTCATAACAATAAAGTAAGTTTGGGCTTCCAAAATTGTTTCCTAGCCTCAAATGCCAAACAAGGAGGCTGTTTTAAGTTTCTACTAAGCCTCCTTAAATAATTGGCCAGTATCACACACACTGTATTGAGATCTCAGTGATAGTCGATAAAGTTCGCATACTTCACAAAATACTGTGCATGGTGAACTCCCACACATGCAGCGTGCGAAATTCACGCTAACCCAATGGCCCAAGACCAGCTATTTTCATGCCGGCAGTAACTCTTGAAAGATGTCCTGCCGTTCCTAAGGACGCGGGCCAGTAACTTTCACTATATGGAAAGACGTATTCCCAAATGTTTTGCTAAGCTAAATACCTGACAAAATTATTCAAAGATACGAAATTCATTCTTTCAGGACATTTGCAAAACGTGACATTTGCAAATAAAAACTGAACAGGCTAATCGGTACTGCGTCTAGGCTAAAAACCTTACCTTATGTTTTCTCGCGATAGTAGTGGCGCTATTCAATATGCTCCCAATTTGTTTAAGCATGTGTTCGGTTCGAGACCTCGTTGTGGTCATAAAAGAGTCATTGTGAAGCGTATCGACCGCGTCGAGGTAAACTGGGCAACGGAGGTTGACACTTTTATATGATATCGGATATACAGCTACTAGACAACACAGTATCGAAATGAGAATTGTTTGGTCAGTAATGTCAGGTGGTGAAATCTCCGATATAGGATATTCACCCACCGTTTTGGAAAAGTCAAGTATCGTGTAATTTAAGTTAGAGTCGGACTAAGGAAGTCGGGCGGGGCCAGACAGTTGGGCCAGATCTGTAAGGTAGTGAAATCCTCGATATATATCGAATATTTACCCGCGATTTGACAGGTATAGTATCGTCTAGTATCGAAGTTAGAGGGGATTGAGAAAGTCGGGCTTGTCAAGATTTGTGAGGTGGTGAAATCTCGAATATATGTTGGATATATACCCGCGATTGAAAGTCTAGAATCGACTAGTATCGATATTAGAGTACCGAAATCACCGATAAACATCGGCAATTTCACATCTAGACTTGACGTGCCCGAGACACAAGGAAAGACATTCTAGTATCGATATTTGAGTCCTAATCACCGATAAATATCAAATAAATATCTGTGATTTCAAAGATCCAGCGTATCGAGACGCAAAGCAAGTCATTCTATAAGTGTCCAGTATCGATTATATTAGTTCAAAAATCGCCGATATGTATCAGCATTAAGTTACATATCGGAAATTTCGCAAACTTAAGAGTGCCGCGACAGAAGGCAAGTCATTCTGGTGTCGTCTAGTATCTATATTATACCCGAGATATAAATTGTTACGTATAACAGAAATATTTTGGACGTCAAACTTCGATACTAAAAAATAAAAATCCGATATTTAAACGTTTTCCGAAATCGAGCCTTTATAGTGATTTGACCTTGATGACCATTTGCCTTGGTCACCTGTAGAGATTGTTTTTGTGATTCGTCTTTCAACATGGGTTTCCACATCTCAGTGTTTTTCTCTTCATCAGTTGCCCCAATTTTTTGTATTCCCTTCCTTGGATTTGATGATAGTCATCTTCCCTCAAAGAGGAGAAGCCAGAATCGTTTTTTTGAAAGAGTCAACTGTTGTACTGACTCCATTTGTGTGTAATCCGGTGTTTGTGGTGCCAAAACTTACCTATCCCTGATCGGAGTTCTGGACGCTTAGCTTTTCCGTGTTGGCACATATTTCAGAGCCCAGGCTTGTGCTCGTTTGCTCAAGGCTAGAAATATTTGTTGTGAAAGGCTTTTGTAACAAATACAAACGTTTATGTGTTAGTGCTTAACCTTTCACTGATTTCATGTTTTTTGGCACTGAGATCAGTTTCCCAAACTTTTGGTTTTGATAGTCATCATCATTTGCTTTCCTTTAAGAGAATTAAAAGGCATAAAAACAGTTTGATGTTAGGATACTTAAGTGGTGTCTTTCTCTTTGTTCAATCAAATATTCTAGGCCTCTATACTGAGCGCGAGTTATAAAGGTGCACTACATTTGGATTTTACCTGAGGATCGGACCATCTGACTTTCTTCAAGGCCAGTGATTTTTTAAAGTTGCTGGGCCCGCTTGGCCAGTAAAGAGTTTGCGTGAGTTTTGCACACAGCACACATGGCACACGGCATGGAATTCCTGCATATATGTACCCAAATAGTAACATAGTCACACACCACTGCTGATCATAAGAGCACCTTGTGCAACATGCTACAGTTCCCTACTGCCCATAACGGTAACTGAAAATAAAACCACTTTGAAGCGCAAGCAGACATTAACACAGATGTCACTAAGTGATCAGGTGAGTATACTTTATTACACATGATGTACAATCTCATTGTGCATTGTATATGAATACATTTGGTGGTTGTCCATACAGTGGATAATTGACCCATGATGTTTTTTATGTTAACTATCCCTTTTGTTTGTGCCAAAGCCAGGGTTCAACAACCAAGGATGACGTTTTCCTCAACTTTAACTTCATACTCTTTTGCTTATTTCACATCAGACACTTTTTCCACACAAAAAAAAAGAAAATCACGAGCCTATGACAAAATCTTCATCTGCTTTGCTGAATATTATTGGTCCGAGGCTGCTGCTGGCTATGAACAGCGCCACCAGAGGTCACGACACTAAATTAAAATTACTTTGTTCTTCTCCTGGCTTGTTATCACTGGGTTCTGGTCAAATCCAGCTAGTGAGCAGTTTGCCATTCAACCTTTTGACAGAGGAAAATACAGTTTACTCCACATACATCGTATATTTCGAATTTCCACACTGTGCAATCATTATTAATATGTGGTCATCTTTATTACTTTCTCGTCCAATTCCATTTACATCAATAACACAAAAAGTTGAACATACTCAATGTACAAAAATGACCCTAAAACCAACAAATAAAAATGTCAAGTTATACAGATGACATTTTTTCCCCTCTTTGGCAGTAAAAAATCGAGCAGTACACCCCCTCTCACGATGAGAGTGAGAAATTTAAACTCATATGTAATGTATTAACATGTTTGATTTTACTTTCAATATTAGTGTAACACTTGTGCGTCAAATGATTTCAAACTTTATCAACAGCAAATTATTCAAACGTTATGTTGATTAGATATACCATTCAAAGAAAAGACTAGGATTTTATGAGTAAAATGTGAGCTATTTGCCATACTTCTGATGATATACTACATTGAACGTCTTACCCTCACCGGAGACGAAAGAAAAAACACTTTTGGTTGCTTACAACATGCTGCTCATTTACATACACATTTATGTACACCTGGGTGAAAAATTTTGATCAAAGTCACTGATTCTGATCATCTGTACATTGTTTCACAGTCAAGCTGTTGAAATGATTATTACTGCGCATGTCTGAGATAGCTAATTTACCACAATAAAGACCAGACCATGTCATTCTCTGTTGGTACATGCCCTTTGTAATGCCATCAGTGGAAATGTGTTCCTGAGCCTCAGTTTAAATTTAGAAATTTAAGTCAAATACATAATTCAAAACCAGTTTTCATAAATTACAGTGGTCTCCAAAGAGCCATTAAAGCACAGGGGAAGCCAAAAGAAAGTCATTAACATAACAATTTTTTATTGTCATGCACAATTTATATAAAGAACAATGTATCATTACAGTGAATATCAAAGAAACTGGTCAATCTTTCGTTCATTGTTTTGAGTGGTACTTTGCTGGTGATGTCAAAGCCATGCTACTTGAGAAAACTGTCAAGCAAGATAAAACAGCTGGAAGAGACTTTTAGAAGATGGTGGCAAGAAGAGACAAAGGTGGGGTTTATATATACGAAGGAAAAAAATCAAAATTAAATGCATTGCAGCGCTTATGAAATATGGCCACTGATTGCTCACCAATTTAAACCTGATTAAACCTTAACCAATCAGAAGGCAGTATCAAACCCATTGCGTTCTTGTATCCCCTAAACTCTTCCAACCATAGGAAGTCTGGATGTGGTGTAACTTGCATCTTCATTTTAAGCCATGGCTAACTCATGAGATGCAGCGTAGTGTCCGGTCACAAAATGGAACAGCTGTCGTTCGATATCGCCCAATAAGCTGCTAGCTCCAATTCTGAACATCTGGGGAGTCAACCAATCATTTCCAAGTTCTTCCTTCATCAAGGCCAACCAGGAGCAAGCATCCTTTGCTGTGCGGATACCACCAGCAGGTTTGAAACCAACCTGAATCAAGAGAGACAACATTAATATCCGCGAAGAAATCTGATGTAATTCTAGCTATATGTGCTCATCTCAACAATCCTTACTACATGATTCTCAAATTATGCGAATTATAGATTCGTTTATCAATAGTTATCAGCCGTTTGGCCCAATCACCTACATCTGATATACAAGAACCATTTCTTTGCCACTTTTAAAACAGATGATTGCTACATTCCTTATTGGTCAATCTGAGTATCTGGAAGCCCTGATTGGCTGATTTGAATTCCTAGTTACCTTGTACCCTGTTCTGTGGTAGTATTCCCTGATGGCTCTAACCATGGTCAAGGCTACTGGGAATGTTGCATTAACGCCTTCTTTTCCTGTGGACGTTTTGATGAAATCAGACCCTGCACAGAGACACATAAACATTGAAACAATGTCAAGTTCACAAAACAAACATTTCTTAATTCTCTGATTCTCAGGCCATTGAGTTACATGTACTAGACTTCATTGAAAGTGTGGTCAATTTTTGATGATGCTGCAAATTAAACTATCTTCAATGCACTTTAACAATGATGAGCAGTTTGTTCAATGCACATAAAATCTATATATGGATTTCTTTTGTAAATATCAAAATTACACATACACTACCGGCAATAATAATTGTGTTGAACTTCCACCTGTCTTGGCTACTGAACCTTTATAAGTTAACCTCTTTAACCCAATTCTCTGTGAGCAGGTCCACGATCACTGTCAACAACAATGGGTTTGGGCACAACCATTGCAGTGAAAGGGTTAAATCTAACATGAACCTGGATATTTTTACTGCAACTGACCTGCCATCATAGCCACTAAGCTGGCTTTTTGGACGTTGACAAGTGACCCTAAATCTCCAGTAGCTAAGATAGTCTTCATGTGAGCATTGCCGCAGGCTGCTTTGCAAGCTTTGACCTCTTCATATACACCTGGTGAACAAAACAAAAAGCAACGAGGTGTCAATTTGAATCATGAAATATTTTTTCTTTGAAGGCTAAAGCGATATTTTATTGGTTTCGTAAACTTTACAATAAAACAAAATATTTCATGAAAACATACATGTAACTTGATGTGAGAAAAGTATATGAGTTATTTTTGAATATGATGAAAGTAAGGTATTTATGGAATATCGTTAGCAACAAGTTTAACTGAGTAACCAAATTAGACTGCCTGTCATAATTTCATTGGTTGACAAGATCACAAATTTCAATTACCTGGCCAATAACAGAACGTGTCACAAATTGCTAGGGAATGTACTAGTATTATATATATTGGCTGAGATTGAGTTAACCATGCTGATCAGGGAATTATCCAACTTTACAGTGTTTTTCAATCCACTTTGCTTTTCACAAATATTCTGTGGGTGAAACTCTGCTTTGCCTGACCCAGGATTGTCAGGCACATTTTGTATCTAGAAATGGGGCTTTGTGTGCAAGAAGTCAAACATGAACTAGAAAGCATTTGCAAGCAAAAGCGAAGTTCCAGAGACCAGAGCAGCGGAAGAAACAAGAGAATGTGTGACAAAGATAGGTGCAGAATGAAAGAGTGCTTTGGATTTTAATATTCAAGCACGTACCTATAGTTAAGGGCTGATAGCAGTAAACAACAGAATACAACTAAAAGCAAGGCAGTCCGGGGAATTACAGTACACAGATTACAAATGCTTACATGTACGGTAAAAACGCGACAGATACATACGGGGGCAACAACGCACGGAAATGTATATCAGACGACATTCTCGCGAGCCAGAGCAATAATTTTAGCTCCGCTGACCTACGCAAAAATCAATCGCTTGACGGGTAGCGCTGAGTTGTTGCCGTAAAGAGGCGCGTGGTTTACGACGATGATCAGACGAGAGGAAACATCGGACCTAGGCCGTTGAAATTGAAAACCGAGGCCACATGCATTTTCATTTGATTAAAAGCACAGAATAAAACAATTTTTATTGCTATGTCGCTGTTTTCACAAGATACTGACCGTTTGATCTTGGAAAGTTGAGTTGCTTTTACGTGCAGCCATGAAAGCGGTGTCAGACAGTTGACGAGTATGAATGCCTAGCTCTGCATGGCAGGGCTGTGTTACCGGCGTTACTGTAAACGGCCTCGCAGACTGATATAGGAAAAAACGGTGGTGGCTCCTCAGAAATACGGCGGGCAGTTTCTCCGCCAAAACAGCCGATTTTGAATCCAAATTTTGCATTGAACTTCGTTTTCGAGCACACCCACCTCGCCTAGGTACACGATGTGCCCAGCCGCGCTTGTAAACTAACGGAAAGCCTAATTTTCTCTCTCTATGCGAGCGAAGCGATCGTACCGCCGCCATTGTTATGTCATTAGCATTCTGGCGAAACAGTATAGCGCCACGTACGGCGAGTATTTAGAGAAAAATAAAATCATAAAGCAACAAAAAACAAACCGTAAGAAAGCTAGAATTATTAATAGCTGAAAGCAATATGATAGTTGAGCAATGCAAAATAAAAAATAAATAAATAAACACACAAGAAATGCCCGTAAAACCCGTCCGAGCTGAGCGTTGATGTCATAAGCATGTCGCAATGCATTCTGGGTAATTAAGGTAAAATTTGTGTATAGCATGTTCTATGATAGTAATACCGGAAATAGAGAAAGAAAGAAAGAAAGCAAGAAAGAAAGAAAGAAAGAAAGAAAGAAAGAAGAAAAGTGAGCAAAAACTAACAGTTCCAGAGCTGGTCTCTGGAACTAATTATGATTTACCCTTCCAATTTCCAGCTAGTGCATACGCCCTGTTGATGACTATGTCAATTTCAGTGGCGCCATCAGAGACCGCTTGCTTGATTTCATCCAACCTCTGCTGGAGTGGTGTCTGACCAGCTGGAAATCCAGTAGCCACTAGAAAGAGGAATGGAGAAATAATCTAAGTACACATACATCATTGTCTATATCAGAGACACAGACATTACATTCTACATGTACACCTGTATAACGAATCTGGTAGTGTTATCCATCGGCATTTCCAGTGAAATGTACAAAATCCGGAAAAATGGTCGCACAGAATTCATTTGCCACAATTCAACACTACTC
The DNA here is from genome assembly GCA_001465055.1 of Ptychodera flava. NCBI lineage: Eukaryota > Metazoa > Hemichordata > Enteropneusta > Ptychoderidae > Ptychodera > Ptychodera flava. The sequence goes on along the minus strand of LD346928.1, from coordinate 394 downwards.
TAGTTTATGGTAGACTTTGTAAAGGTAAACAAGTCATCGTTGATGACACAGTCCCCGCTTGTCCATTTTGTTATAATCTTTGGTGTCTAGGTAGCTGTGGTCTAGGTAGCTGTGGAATGACATTGATGCAACGGGTGCATCAGGCCTGTGACTTGCATAATAAAGTAATCTGAGGAACGTTCAATAAATGGCTCATCTCTGCCGGTAATGACAACTGAAGGAACTTTTGATTACATCACACATAACGATGCCCTCACTGCCTCTAGTGTCATGACGGCACATACTATAAACATGGTTTGGTGGAATTTTCGAAATGGTATGGGATCGGGTATGTTGTTGAAATCAGCCATTTCGGATCATAGAATGAAACAAATTAATGTGCACAAGAATGCAG
>LD346927.1:0-13198 GCA_001465055.1 Ptychodera flava | reverse complement strand
TTCCGGTTGATGACGTACAACAGGGGTAATATGGATTTCTTATCTGTGCTGGTGTACGTCACACAGGTGGAGATACGGGCCAGTTCATGTGATAATTATATATAATCCCCCTGTATTCCGAACGAGTGTGGCTGCGTCGCGGACGAGTGATTCCCCGTGTAGCGGCCGTATCCCTCCGAGCCGTAGGCGAGGGGGGATACGGCCGCTACACGGGGAATCACGAGTCAGCGACGCAGACACACGAGTGAGGAATACTGGGGGATTATATATTTATCACATGCATAGACCCAGTTTTCCGTGAATAAACCTTCCAGGAATGATAATTACTGGGAAAAAACGAGCGGGAATATTTTACAAGAATTCATACGCTTGTGTTATGCGGTCGTGGCTGGGTCACAGCTGACTTGACTGCGGTCAGCTCAACATGTCGGGGCTGCTCCTATGGATAATTAGCGTCTCTCGTAGGGCTTTTTCTGTGCGAACCAAGCGGAAATAGGAAAGACTATGGATTTTTAATGCAAGGTATTTATTTGGTACTTACTATAACATCAATTTTAGTGACAATTCATTCATAAAATTATTGGACGTACAAGCGGGACGTCGTGACACTCAGCCGCGGCTGGCGAGAACGGGTTATTTTTGTCAATATTCGAACATCATTCAAATAATTCTGCTTCGCAAAGTTTGTATGAAATTCTCAAAATTAACAATTATTATGTTTTACGAAATTGTCAATTTTATGTTTAATATTTTACGAATAAAATGAGCGTGTTTAAATATAATGAAGAACAGTGTTCGGCTCTGACTCAATCGGTAAGACAACATACAAGCAACGAGTCTTTCTTCTTAGCTCAAACGCGAGACGACAGAAGTTCAACAACAAGGTACAAAACAGGAAACGTGATGCACAATATGCATGGACTAAACAATAGCTTGCACTTAAATGCACTGATAACATTGTCAGTGAACTCGTAGCTCTTGAAAAATATAATAGCTTTTCTTCTGATGAGTCTCAAGTCCGGAGTATCGTCATTGCTTTCAGAAATAATGTACGGCTCTTTGCTTTATCGGCTCGCCCCGGGGGCTCGACTGGCTGACTGCCGCGGCAGTATTGATCATGATGTTGAACTTGAAACCCGTCAATGTTGCTTCAGAAAACATTCTTACTGCTGTAGGGATGATTGGTATGTGTCTTGGGTTATCGGCTATGCTTATTATGTTGTTTGATGGACATCGAAAAGGGCAATTTTGACGAGGTGGACAACACAAAATGACGGTAACATACCGTTAAATGTCAGCGGTGTACAAATCAAACGTTTCGATCGAAATCAACGACGAAGAAACACAAATTCATAAAAATTCTAGTATCGACGGTATTTTGTATTCTAAACATATATTTTAATACTCCACATTCCCTTATGTTTCATTACCCTCCCACTTTTGCATTTCAGGGATTTGAAAATAAGTTCTGAACAGCTGATTTTTTGTTTACGTTTTAAAAGTAGTCCGGGTCCCATATCCACCACATGTGGAATATGGATTCATCGTAGTCATATACCTATAGTGTGACGTCATACTATAGGGATAACTGGGTCTATGTATGTGATAAATATATATATAATATGTGTGTGTGTGTGTGTGTGCGTGTGTGCGTGTGTATAAAATGCAATGTTTAGATAAATATATTATATATATATATATATATATATATATATATATATATATATATATATATATATAAATAAATATATATACATATATATATACCCATTTGGCAGGAAAATCATTGGCTGTCAAACCTATCAAGGACTGAAAGATCCTTTCTTGTACAATTACATTTAGATGTTCTTCCACGATGTATTGATACTGGGCGATATGAACACGAAGATATAGGTTGGTGAGTTTGTAAACTTTGTGCGATAAACGATATAGAGACGAATTACATTTTATGTTTTATTGCAACTTGTATAGTGATTTTTCGTGATCAGCTATTTGAGTCGAACCAAGAGAGTATTGATAATGTTGACGTAAAAAGTTATCAAATAATGGAAACAATTTGAAGAGTAACATCAAAGTGTGTAACAGTTTCATTTCAAAGAAGGCGTAACACCTTATGTCATGAATAAAAAAATACTTGATATAAAGTATTATACTCTCGGTAATTTTTATTTCATCGAGCTATCCTCTTCATAAAGTTTCAATATTGCAGTGACTTATAAGCCTATTGTGCTGGGTGACTACTCACCGTTGATGTTGTTTCATTATTTAAATGTAAATTTTAGGTCGTATCACATCTCTAATAAATAAAACTATTAAATACCACCACCGCCACCACCACCACTACTACTACTACTGCTACTACTAGAGTGTACTGTATTTTTAAAACGAAGACATGCAATATTCACCTTTATTTCCCTTAATGTTTCTGGAAACTGGTATCAGGCGATGTGCCAGGGTGGATAATATATTTGAAAATGTAGTAACCCCTTTCTGTTGACATCGAGAAAAAACAGCATGAAACCCAATGCCCCTTTCACCCCATTCCTGGTATTACCGCCGCCATTATGATAAATGGATGCTATCTCAGTCGAGATAATTTGGAGGCATTCCTAAATTTTTATTTATATTTGTTTGTGGGTATATCTAACATGTAGATCTGTCTTCTTGGAGTTTCTCTGCCGAAGTATCAGATACAATAAAATGTGACAAACCATGAAAACGTCGACGAGAAATACAAGAGGAGAATGGCCATTCAGTATGTGAGAGAAGCAGAACATCAAACATTGTGTTGATATGACAGTGACATAGAAACAGAGCATTCTTAAAGTAGCGCAGCCGATCACCACTTGAACAGAGAGACTTTAGAAATGGAAAATGTCGAAACTGTTGGCTTGTTTAGCTTTACGATTTTTTGTTTGGCTAACTGATGTGTATCGCTATATATCACAGACTTTTCATAGCTGATGGCAATGCATTGGCCTGATCACCACTTACAGGCCCTTTATGTAACTTGAAAAGCAAAGTCGGTACAACAAAAGGTACATGTAAGTTCCTCTTCCGACCCTTATTTTCAAAAGGGTGAAAATTGTCGAACAAGACAATGATATGCTTGTCTTTTACTAATTTTTCATTAGACATGATGCACTATTTTCATGATAAAAATCTCCAATGCCGTATAATAAAATGATAAAACTTTCAAGTCTGCAAGCCAAAACTTTAAAATATGCATCTAACTTTAAAATCATTTTACAATATTTTTTGATCAAGGACGAAAACTAGCTGGCAGTTAACTATTGATCAGAAGAGGGCGCTGTATAACAATATTTAGTCAGATCACTTTATTCTTTTTTCCAACTAGAAAAGCTCAGGAAAACGGTATTAGTAAGTTCATGCACATAATGACATGAATTTTTTACATAAGTCTCCCTGTTTTGGATATTAGTCCTACAGCTCTCGTAAGTCAGGCTAAAGGAATCTTTTTTATTACGTTTGCAAATCAAAGAAACGTTCGTATCTGGTTTCTGGTTGAGAAAGGAGTAGTACAGATTTGTATTGATCAATATCATGGTATGTTCCGCTTTTAAAATAAAATCATACATCAAACAGTATATAATATGTAGTGATTTTTAGGAGTTTGTCTACATCAAAAAGAAAACTTTGGATAACACGGAAAAGGGTTCAGAAATGGGATATTATAAGATAAACTGCATAAATGACAAAGTACAACGAACCCAATAATCCCCATCATTTATTAAAAATTAAGTATTTTCAAAATTAGGTTGCATGAACATGATTGGAACTACTTTGGGATAATTGGACGCTGAAGTAATGTTGGTTGCATCTGCAAATGTAAGCTCATCTGCTTTTCTTTTTAAGTCACATTTTTTTGTGAGTAACTTGTACTATTGGAACATTCAGCTATAGGGCACCTAACACTGTTGAGAATTTTGAAAAATATAAAGATGCAATTATCCCGTATTAATTCCAATCATGTTCATGGGTTAGAAGAGCTCTTTCACTTTGTTTTCAACGTTAGCAAAAAGTCTACAAGTAATGCACAGTAGTGGGATTATGCTAAATATGCGTTTGGAATGGTCCTCGAGATCAAGAGAATTGAATATTATGAAGCTATAAAATATCCAGTCTGATTACGAACGTTAATTAGAGTAAAATGAAAATTTACTCCTATCATTGTGTCGCACGAATAGAAACCGTATCTCTTAATGTTCAAAGGCTAATTATACGGTCGTACATATGAGCACTCTTGGGTGATGAACCAAGGTCTTGTTTAAATTTTTTACAGCAGACACAGGTCGAACGGTGGCGCTTTAACAAGGGTAAAACCACCACTTTGCCAGAATCTGTGTGAGTTTGTTAATTATAATATTGAATACATTATTAACAGTCATCAAAGGTCATAGATATTCTTATTCAAATAAGATAAACTGCCGCCTATGATTGGAGCGTGATCGCAATCTAAGAGCTTAAGCATTACCGTATATATGTCCTATAAAACGTAGAACACGGTCGACAGATACGCAGTCTCTCGTAAGTGACATAGCCAACTCCGCGACTCATACACATTACTCACAACGACATGGGCAACTGGGCATCCTCGTTATTAGGGTACTTTCGAATTCTGCCAATTGTTACTGTGAAGGTGAAGCAATCACGATTGTCGAAAAATGCTCTGCCAGTCGAATGCCGTCGCTACGACACCATATTACAGCTCGCAGAAAAAATCAAAGGGAATGCAGATTTCTTTGATCTGCAAGAAAATGATATCAAGATGAACACCATTGAACTGTGGACAAGTAATGATGACGGCACCAAAGTAAAGTTAGAATTAAGTGACACAATAGACAAGACAAACGGCGAAATAGAATTCGACGTTCCACTCCCAGGAGGTGAGTATTTCTAAATTGTTTAATAGTTGCTGTAATAAAAATATAAAATTCGCAAATCGATTTCTTCTTGGACCACAACTGATTTGGCCACTGGCAAATTTTAGCATTGAATATTAAGGTTAGACATCGAACATTTCGTTTCCAAGTTAAGGACATAATTTCTTGAGTGACGGTATACGTCAGTGTTTCATGTCAAGAATTCAAGATTTGCAACGAATCCTGTATGTGCAAATTATTTAAGTTCGGATATATTTAACTTTTTTGTGAGACGCATAGAATTCACAACTCCGGCGAGTGTGGCTATTAGAAAAACAATGCAATTGTTTTGTATAATGGTCCTGCGATCTGTCGGTTAAGTGCGTGATCGACGCTAAATCGCCAAACCGCTCTCTTTCGCACTTGGAATTAAAGTAAGCTACATATTATTGTTTCTTTCAGATGTAGAACTGTTTGTGAGACGCAAAGACTTTATAACTCCAGTGAGAGTCACTGTTGGAAAAACTGGACGGGCAATTGATTTAGAGGAGATTATTTGCAGAGAACCTAGTAAATTCGGTCTTGATAAAGATGAAACACAACTCATCAGAACGAAAGGAAACGAATTGCGATTTTTACAGAAAAGCGAAGACGAATATGAACAGATATCCAAAGAGATCCCTATCGCTGAAATGAAAATCGAAGTGATAGACTTTGAAATTGTGACAGCAGAAATGAAGAAGACTGAACAACAGTGGCAGCCTGTGTCTATGAAAGTCCAGTACCGTCGTTCCACAGGAAACGCTCTACCTGTTGAGTGCGGTCAGCGTGACACCATACTACGTCTCGCAGAGAAAATCAAACAAAAAGCAGATTTATTTGGTATTTGTGAAAGTGACATCAAGCTAAACACCGTTGAACTGTGGACAAGTAATGATGACGGCACCAAAGTAAAGTTAGAATTAAGTGACACAATAGACAAGACAAACGGCACAGTAAAATTCGATATTCCACTCCCAGGAGGTGAGTATTATAGAAATAATGGGCTACGCGCTGACCATTAACGTTTATTTATAGGCAAGGGAGAGAGGAAAGCCAAACATTAACGGGCGAGGCTTGCCGAACCCATTAATTTTGGCTTTTCTCTCCCTCGCGCCCATAAATAAACGTTAATGAACAGGGCGGAGTCTGTTATTTCCATTATATTATCAACGAACCAAAGGAAACCGTCAAAATTTGCGAAAATTTACCAAGCGAACGACAAGAGGGCCCCAGAACTGACCAATACGCGACGCACTGTCACTGGCGCTGTAAAAATTTGGCCAATCCGGAGATGTTTTAAGAAAAATCTCAACTTGACCCACAAGTACTCCATTTAATTTTGTGATTTATTATGATTTACGTTTCAGCTGTAAAGTTACAATATTTTGAGTTGTTATTCTTATTATTAATATTCACGAGCATGTAAACAAACCGTTACTGTGTATTTGTGGTCAGTTACATGGTTCAGCTCGACCAGTCAAAATGGGACGGGCAGGGCATGGTAATATAATGCTAATTAATTTTAATAGTAATAAAATATTACAATTCGGTGAAATCTTCTTGGCCAAAAACTGATTCGAAAACTGGCAAATGCGGCATGGAATGTTAGGGTAAGACATTGGACTCTCTCCGTTTTAATGTTAGAGCCATTACTTCAACACATCGACATGTATTTCTTTAGAGCCGGTATACGTTAATGTATTGCGCCAGATTTGCAACAAATCCTACATGCTTACGTTATTGAAGATCGGATATTGAACCGTTTGCAGGATGCATAGAATCCACAACTCTTGTGAGAATGGCTCTTTGTAAAACAAGACAATTATTTCAAATTGTTTAATTCTCCTTCGATTTGCCCTTTTGGTGCTAGATCTACGCTAAATCATTTAAGTCGCTGAAACCTCTCTTTTTACTACGAAAAGACCAATACAAAGTAAACTACGTATTTTTGTTTCAGATATAGAATTGTTTGTGAAACGCAAAGACTTTACAACTCCAGTGAGAGTGACTATTGGAGAAACAGGTCGGGTTGTTGATTTAGAAGAGATAATTTGCTGGGAACCTAAAAAATTCGGTCTCGATAAAGAGGACATGCAACTCATCAGAATGAAAGGAAACGAATTGAGATTTTTACAAAAAAACAACAAAGACGCATATAAAAAAATAGCAAAAGAGATTCCTATCGTGGAGTTTAAAACCAAAGTGATAGACTTTGAAATTGTGACAGAAGAAATGAAGAAAACCGAAGCACTGTTGCAGCCTCTGACTGTGAAAGTCAAGCATCGTCGTTCAACAGGAAACGCTCTACCTGTTGAATGCAGTCGGCATGACACCATTTTACATCTCGCAGAAACAATTACAGAAAAAGCAAATTTCTTTGATCTTAAAGAAAGTGATATCAAGCTGAACACCATTGAACTGTGGGCAAGTAATGATGACGGCACCAAATTAAAGTTAGAATTAAGCGACCACATCGATAAGGCTAAAGGCGAAGTAGAATTCGATGGTCCACTCCCAGGAGGTGAGTATCGCTAACTGAGTTTGATAGAAATAGAAAAAAACAATGCTGCGCATTCATTCTTTATTTCGAACACAGGCAAATTTTAGTGCCAAAATGTTAGAGTAGGCCATCTCCGTTTCCAAGATACGGACATCCTGGACATTAACATGTATTTCTTGAGAGAGTGCTTACGATGTTTTAAGGCAAGATTTGCAACACATCGTACACGCTTAACTTACTAATGTTCACGTATTGAACAGTTACTGTTTGTGAGGTACATATAATTCCTACCACCATTGAGAGCGGCTGTTGAAAAAACAATTCTTTGTTTGTTAATGCTATTTTGATTTGTCTTTCAAGTCATAGATCAACGTTATATCATTAAAGTCGCTGAACTTCTCTCTGTTTACTTGGAAATAGACAAAATGAATTACATATTTCTTCTTTCAGATATTGACCTGTTTATGAAGCACAAAGACTCCATAACTCCAATAAAAGTGTCTGTTGGAAAAACAGGTCGGGTTGTTGATTTAGAAGAGATAATTTTCAGGGAACCAAGTAAATTTCATCTCGATAAAGATGAAATGCAACATATCAGAACAAAAGGAAATGAATTGCGATTTTCCCGGAAAAACAATAAAGGCGCAAACAAAGAAATAGCAAAAGAGATTCCTATCGTGGAGTTTAAAACCAAAGTAATAGACTTTGAAATTGTGACAGAAGAAATGAAGAAAACCGAAGCACTGTTGCAGCCTCTGATTGTGAAAGTCAAGCATCGTCGTTCAACAGGAAACGCTCTACCTATTGAATGCAGTCGGCATGACACCATTTTACATCTCGCAGAAACAATTACAGAAAAAGCAAATTTCTTTGGTCTTAAAGAAAGTGATATCAAGCTGAACACCATTGAACTGTGGGCAAGTAATGATGACGGCACCAAATTAAAGTTAGAATTAAACGACCACATCGATAAGGCTAAAGGCGAAATAGAATTCGATGGTCCACTCCCAGGAGGTGAGTATTTCCTAGTAATGTTTTGATAGAAATAGAGAACGAAGTGTTTCTTTATCAAGAAGGTTTATTAAGCTGATCCTCAGTAAATATATAATCCCTAAATCGTTTAGCCATTCTGTATTTTATCCTCTCCATTAAAAACAGGATTCTGCCACCTGCTATCTTAGACCAGCGGTCTGCTTATCTAATTACTCCACTTTTCATGCTGATTACCAACAAATTTAGACAGTAAGTTAAGTTACACCGATGTAGTCTGACAGCCCCTGGAAGTTGCCAAATAATTGTTACACCATGAAGTTACATTTTCACATGAATATCACAATCTGCCACGGAAATATACTTTTTTCTGTGTTGTGTATTAATCGAAGGACAAAATATTTGCAACATTATCAACACATTCGCTATTTTTGCATTCTGAAATACACTAGTAATATGCAATCGTTTACAAAAATCTTCTGGCATTCAATGTTGAAACCAAGAATAATATTAATTATCATCATACATGTACATTAGTTGTTCAGGATTCACAGTAACTTTTAAGATGTGCCTGTTGTATGTCCGATTTAGACTGCGACACTCCAATTGGATACTGATGCTAAAATATCCATACCGATCTAAGAAACCTCGATACATTCTATTCTCCAAACAAAACAAGTTTTGAAAGTCTATGGCATGTAAAATTATGCAGTCCACAGTGCTAAAAACGAAAGAAAACACGGTTTTTTGGGCATTTAGAAGGGTTTATCGAATACGACAAGATTGCGTGCATTTGGCTTTGACCAATAAGCGAGGGAATAATCACGACTACCGCCGGGCGCCTACACATCGTAACGCGTCGAGACAATTGTACAAAGCAGGAAGCGGGGTAACGCCTAGTCAATCAAACAATGCAAACAATGGGCGTGCCCATTGTTGCAAACCCGACGCTTCAGCAATAATTATATTATGGCTATCTCAGTCATTGTATACCTATTAATCATGACATTATAACGTGGAAAGTTTCGAGAAACCGGGTCGTGCTCTTGCATATGTTAATGAGATTTCTTTTGAACTGCAAGAGCGTCCTCACGCTTTCAAAAACCGTTGGTGCATTTTTTCATCGACCGAAAATCGTCAATTTATAATAAAACTATAACTGCAAAGCAGCAATGACCGGGTTTCGATACATTTTGATGCACAAGGGCAATAAGAGATATAGATATGCAAAAAGATGAAAGACTGTGGTAAATTTATGAAATCGGGGTCAAAGGTCATCAAAGTCATGTGATATTTTGCCAATAAAATTGTATCCCATACGTATCCCCATATGTCAAATACGAAAATTGTAGCACTTGTTGATACTGAGCTATTGACATATGTATATTTGAGGTCAAAGGTCATCAAGGTAATGTTAAATTTTGTCAAAAAAATCTGTGCCATAGTTATGCCTATATACAAAAAATCAGACCTCTAGCTTTATTTATTTGCCCAGAATTAGAAATGTACATAATTAATGAGGCACAAGATGTGTCGTCATACGGTGTCCCATCATACCATTATGAAGGGTGCATCATGTGTGGTTACTGAGTAATAGACATACAGGTATATTTGAGATCAAAGGTCATCGAGGTAACTTGCCATTTTGTCCAAAAAATTGTATCCCATAAAAATTCTTATACACCAAAAATCAGATCAATAGATCTATTATTTAATGAGGTACATCATAGCAAATATGAAGGGGCACAATGTGTGGTTACTGAGTTGTGGATATATATGTATATTTGAGGTCTTAAGATCACATGACGTTTGTCAAAAATATATCCCATAGTTATCCCTGTATACCAAAAATCAGACCTCCAGCTCCATTTGCAAGCCCAGAATTGATATGCATATAATTAACGATGTAAGAAAATGTCATCACAAGGTGTCCCATCATACAAATATTAAGGGTGTTACACTTGTGGTTACTAAGTATATGTAAATTTTGGCCAAACGTAATCGAGGTCATGTGACATTTTTTCGAAAAAATTGTATCCCATAGTTATTCCTATTTACCAAAAATCATACATCTGACTCTATTGGCTAGCCCAGAATTGATATATGCATACTTAATGAGGTACAGGATGTTGCATCATAAGGTATTCCATCATATCAAATATGAAGGGCTTAGCACTTGCCGTTAGTGAGTTACGGATATATACGTATTTTTGAGGTCAAAGGACATCAAGGTTTTGTGATATTTTGTCAAAAAAATTGTATCCCATAGTTATCCCTATATACCAAAAATCAGGCCTCTAGTTCTATTGGCTAGCCAAGAAATAAATATTTGCATACTTAATGAGGTAGAGGATGTGGCGTCATAAGGTATCCCTTCATACCAAATATGAAGGGTGCAGCACTTGCAGTTACTGAGTCATAGACATATACGTATATTTAAGGTCAAAGGTAATCAAGGTTTTGTGATATTTTGCCAAAAAAATTGTATCACATAGTTATTCCTATTTACCAAAAATCATACATCTGACTCTATTGGCTAGCCCAGAATTAGATATATGCAAACTTAATGAGGTACAGGATGTGGCATCATAAGGTATTCCATCATATCAAATATGAAGGGCTTAGCACTTGCCGTTAGTGAGTTACGGATATATACGTATTTTTGAGGTCAAAGGTCATCAAGGTTTTGTGATATTTTGTCAAAAAAATTGTATCCCGTAGTTATCCCTATATACCAAAAATCAGGCCTCTAGTTCTATTGGCTAGCCAAGAAATAAATATTTGCATACTTAATGAGGTAGAGGATGTGGCGTCATAAATTATCCCTTCATACCAAATATGAAGGGTGCAGCACTTGCAGTTACTGACTGAGACTCTGTTCATGACTACTGCCATGTCATAGGGTATTACCAAAATGCTGCCCACAAAGCTTGCAACCTCAAGCTGCAGCTGAGCCCCAAAAGTAGTACAAACGGGTTGTCTTCCATACTTTATGGGGCTATGACTCCAATCTCCTGATGCAGGTCATCTCAAAAGTAGAGGGCAAGATCACTTGCATCCTTAAAAGAACATAAAATATATCTCCTTTTCCTTTGGGCAGCTCCAGTTCATCAATAGCGCCCAGTTTATGTGGAACTTCTGAGACAAGCTTATGGCGGCCCACCAAGCAGAAACCTCCGGGATAACAGCGAAGTTTGAGCCCTGCAAAAAGCGACCCACCCTCTTAGCGCCAGCTATCGCCAAAGGATGTATTCCCACAGCAATTTCTCTGGCTCAGTTATCAAAGAGAGCAACTTGACCTATATGAGAGAACTTTGGGAGGCCTTTGGCTGCCACACCCTACGGGACTACCACAATGTTTATAACCACCAAGACATCTTCCTCCCAGCAGACAGTTTAAGAGCTTCTGGAAGATGAGTCTGCACCAGTACAGCCTAGACCCAGCCCACTTCTACACTGGCCCCAGTTTCTCCTGTGATGCGCTGCTGAAAAAAGACAGGGTTCATGCTAGATCTACTCACCAACTATGAACAGTACCTTTTCATTGAGAAAGGGATGTAAGGAGGCATCCCCATGGTAATGAAAGAAATTTGAAAACTTACTACCCAGTGGTGGTGGACTGCGACCCCACCAAGCAAAACAGTAACATCTTGTACTTGGACAGCAACAATTTTTATGGTGGGGCGATGAGCCAGCTGCTGCCCATGGGGGACTTCCAATGGGTGGATGACTGTGGTAAGTCGGAGGGGACTATCACCACCCACCAAGTGGGTGGGCTTAAAGGCTACTTCCTCTAGGTAGACCTTGAGTACCCTGTCAAGTTGCACCAGGCTAACAATAATTAGCCTCTGGCCCCAGAGTTTACAGTGGTTCAGGAAGAGTGGCCATCGGCATAATAGTGAGGGCTCTTGGGAGGAAGGTGTGCCCTCTGAAGAAGATCTACCACTTTAGTGCCTGCTGGCCAGCCCTGCCAACATGAAAGCTGACAGCTTTAAGGATGAACTGGCGGCAATCCAGGTCCACAAGCCGCAGCTCATGATAAACTGCTTCTTGTACGTGGCAATGAGCATCATGGACCTCTTGAAGCTCTTCATGTGTGCCTTTTCCTCCAACAAGATGAAAGCCCAGTACTGGGAGTGCTGCCAACTAATCTACATAGACACTGAATCCCTTCTCTTTGGGGTCAAGGCTGACAGTTACTACCAGGACATGGCCAGACACCAGGCCCTCTACAACAAATCCAACTATCTGCAAGAGCACTTGCTCCACAGCCAAGAGAACAAAAGACGCTGAGTAAGAAGAAGGATGTGTGCACGAGGTGCCGTAATGCTGAGTATGTAGGCCATTGCTCCAAGACATATTCAATCCTAGAGGTTTAGGGAGCAGTCAGGAAGAAGGCCAAGGGCATAAAACAGTGTAATGATGCGGCTCATCTGCAACAAACAGTTAAAGAAGGCCCTCTTGGTAGGAGGTCTCTTTGGCAGGAGGACCTCCTGTCATGGGCTTGATATGCTGTGCTTTGTGTGGGCTACTGCATTTATTGGCAGCACCTAAACAAGGTCTCTCTTTCCCCCTCCTACAGCAAGCACTGAATCGCTGAAAACAGGCTGGAGACCCTTGTCAACAGCCACGGGAGCACTTTCTAAGTGGTTGCCTCACAAATGTGGCCAGACCCTGAGGAGGACCAGATAAAGCTGGGTGGGCTTCGCCTATTTGTTGTGTTTGTCTGTCTGTCATGATCTCGCATCCACCGATACTCAAATTCAATCACGACGAGGTCTTG
>LD346926.1:279411-292316 GCA_001465055.1 Ptychodera flava | reverse complement strand
GACTGATGAGGGCGCTATTTCAATATATTACAAATGTTTTACGAAAGAATTCTGAAATGTTACTACACTTGCTTCACAAAATACTAAATTTGGTACCCATGTTCAGGACTCAAATGGCAAGAGCTGGAAAGCTTTTAGTGAGCGTGCTAGCATATTAATGTTATCACTTAGTGTCATGAACAAGCTTTACTGGCACCGACTGTCATGAAACTAACCATGTATTATGTAAACTGTTTATCTCCATCATAATATAGTTAAACAAACAACATGTTATTTGTGCACATATTAATATTTATTATACATCTACCATCGAGAACAAAACAAATTTGCTGTAATTTGAATATTTAAGGAGTTTAAGCAATTTCCACTATAAATAAAGAATCCCTGCCTAAAGCTCCACAAAAGTTGCTAGACATATTTTTCCATTGCCATGCCATTGCTTCGTTTAATAACCAGTTAATCAAATACCTAATTGACAGGAGGAAATTCGAGACCATATTTGAATACTATATTGTCCTCAACATTACTATATAACGGCCCAAGTACTCATTGCCTTCAGCAATACTGCCTTGTTATTATTATTATTATTATTATTATTATTATTATTATTATTAATACAGGTGTGAGAATAATAGAATCTTACATCCCAATGACCTGGGATTAGATTTGTCACACTCGTTTGAGATATTTTGTTTCACACGAGCCGCTGATACCAGGTCCTTTGTGTGTGAGATTCATGTAACTTGTATTATAACACACCACATGCTCATTCCGTGTCGCGATTCGCCAGAATACGTCATGTGACGATAAAATAGATACGTCTGGTCCTCACCGGATCGACAAAAGTGATGCAAGAGGGTAGTTTTCGCAAAGCTATTTCCCTAGGGAAATAGTTTCGACCAAATTTGGAAAAATGCCCGGTCACGTGACTGTAGTGTCGTCTGCAGCTTTGCAACAATGGCGGGTGACTATACGTGATGTGCGTCTGGGATAAGTGACGGCACTCTCTAAAAACAGATTTTCCAACATTTTCCAACATTCCAACAGCGGAGGAACTTGAACAGCTCATCGACGGAACAGATTAAAGTGCAACTAAGTATGTCCCTAGGTATGCTTAGAATATTTTTTGAAAGAAAGTGGTACCACTTACAACTGAAACCGCAGTGGAAACATCGCCTAGTAAACTTGTCACAATGGATTGTTGCGGTGCAAAATGTCAAAACACATTAAAAACTATATAACATAATACAACGGAAGGGTGTGGTGTGTTATAAAACACCTATAACTTGGTCTTTATGCCGGCTATAGTGCCCGTTTATTACCCCTCGTGGCCGTGTGTTACCAGAAACACATCGCTATACCCCTCGGCATACGGCCTTGGGGAATAGCGATGTTTTCTGGTGACACACGGCCCCTCGGGGTGTTAGACGGGCGCTATAGCCCTCATGACCAGGCAATAGGTGTTTAGTAAGGGACGGACCATTAGATCTTGGGAGGCGGGGATGGTCGCAATCAGATTGTGAATATTTTCTTTTTACAATTGTAATTTTTTGAATTTTTTTCCAAGTGAGTCAAAATGTGCTATTTTTTTTCTAAGTAAACTGTCAGATTTATCATTTCTGGTTTAATTTTTTTATTTTACAAACTAGTCTGAAGATTTTTTCCTAATTTTTTGCTTTGAATTTTTGTTTATTTTTGACCACCCCCTCCCAAGATCTAATGGCCCATCCCTAATAAAAACTTGCTGTAGGTATAATCTGGTCAGATTGCATCGTAACAACAGAGTGTACCGCATCCTGCCTAGTGCATCCACAACTAATCGGTAATATGCTCAATATAGACGAGCGACTTACCGAACATTCGAAAGCATCGAGGCTGAATAAATTCGTGCTTGAAAACTTAAGTGGAGAAAATCGCTGTTGAAGAGATGAAAGCGGTAATCAGCATTTCAATCTCGTTCGACAAAAAATTCCCCTACAGTATACTTCTCGTATGCCTTCGTACCATCTACACATGGTAAACGATACGTATGCCGTCTGTCTCCATTTTCATTAAATAGTATATCTATGGTATATTTAAAGAGTTCCAATTGCATCAGATTTTGTGTCTGAAGCTGCTATTAGGTTCAGCTTTAATGTATCATGTTCACCATTATAGGCATCCTGACTTGCCTAAATTACTATAATGCTTTTCTGTACACTTACAATATGTTTGAAATAGGATCGATTAGAATTAAGGACTCGGTATTGAGAAATGCGACTGCATACAGTAACAACAAACATATTTTGCACGAACACGATATCACTCATGCTGTTTCTGACATGTAAAGAGCAGTCTTATTTGCCTCATTCCATGCCAACATAGGTCAAAACGAGACCAGCTAAGTGGTCTTTCAGGAAAGTTCACTCACACGATGGTTCTCTCATGATAGCTGTTTAGAAAGATACTAAAATAGTAAGCTTTATGTTGACAGGGGAAATAGAATAAACACGGGTAGACACATTCCATCACAGTGAATGATCACTGACTTTGCAGGGGTTGATCTTGATCATCGGAAACAGGTAACTTTACATTCATTGACCTCTTTGCCACATTGTTACACTCTATCACAAGCTGTAACTGGGCTTTCTTCAATGCCTTTCACAATTAGGCATTAGTTGTTCGTCCTTAGAGATACTGAAGGTCGATGGAAAAGGATGATGCAGGCACTCAACTGTTTCCCGTTGTCAACTTCTCGAAGATGAATAGACCGTTCCTAAAATTGGATGAAATCAAAAAGACAGGAGTACCAGTGTATGGTATGTTAGGACTGGGTCGACGACCTGGCAGTGTGCGTGGGAGAGTGTAGCTTTATTGGTTGGCTGAATATCAATTACATTAATTAAATCACTTCAACCCAGCCAATCAGCTACTGTTATTACACAAGTATCCTTTGGATAGTTTCAGACTCCTTACGTTTCTGTACATAATTACAATCTACTGTATCAATCAATTGTAACCTTTCGACCTTTTCCCGATACACAGTGTAATGAGATACACAACGTATTGGACACAAAGTGTTGCCGGTATCCTGAAGACGGTAAATGTTCTGCACATACTGCAAAGCCTGTATCTCTGAATACGGTGTCACAGTGTTCAAAAAGAGATTGATGAGAAAGTAAACTCTGTCTTGTTAATTGTAAATGTAACTGGAACCTCTATTATTCAAACGACGCTTCACTTTAGATACAAAATTCTGCAATTAGTCTGTACAAATTAAAGTTAATAGAAAAGTTGGTGCAACTGCCTGATCATATCTGGTGACTTTTAACCTATGCTGTCGCCAACTGAACCGCACTTCTTTGTTTATAACAATTCAAGATGCGTTGTTAGTTAATGAATAGGAAAGCCCCAATTTTCTCATTTTCAACCTTACCTCTCAGTCCAAGTCGTACAATTTGCATCAACAGTCGATCATTGGGTCTCTTATTCCTTTCAATCCATCAATATATTTACCTGGTCGATCTGTCTATCCTTTATTGCCGGGGGCATTACTTCGAAAGGACACAGGTGGACGTTGATCTTCCTTCGTCTGTATCACCTAATTCCTTCAGCATCCCCGTCGACATGCATACCAGATTACGTCGCCGAGTTCCATCAACAGGGGCTTATATGGTTGCTCCTTGCGACCACTCGGCAAGATTTGCGATTGGCAGGGTAATATCCGAGCAGTTTGCATGAGCATTAGAGTCAAACTTACGGCTACTCAAAGCAAAATATGCCGCGGGGACTGATTTTCAGACGCTCAAATATTCTAATGCTGTGCCGGTACACAGCTTGTTTGGACTCTTGATACCTATCGAGGAAATAAAACGTTCACTGTCTTTTTTGTGAAATTAACGTTGAGAGAGGTAGCCATGTTGAATTGAAGTATCGGTAAATATCTATGTCGTTTGATTTTCTAATCCAAAAGTTTCACAGTAATGCTCATTTTTTGTCACTCATTATTAACGCAAATAGTTTGATTTAAGTGTAAAGCTTTTTATCTTCAAAGTGCGTATTGCCTTAACAGAGGGGATATGAAATCTGTTTAATATTAAAGTTTGCCTCAATTAATTACGGGAAAGTATAGTTCACATGATCTTTCATAGGTCACATAACGGGCTTTTAGAAATCCAATGAGACAATGGTGAAACACCGACCAAAGAAAATCAGATAAAGTTGAATCTTTGGCAGCAGAAGGCTTTATCACAGGCTGTGTCGATAAGAGAAAAATCCCGTAACTGGGATGCAACGGTGATTTTGAAATGAATATCCGCCTGTCATTTGTCTTCGCTGCGCTTAAGATCCCAAAGTATAGCTTTTTAATCAAACCAGGCCTTTTGTTCCATGGTCGTCTCGGTAGACTATTGCCTTTTCATATTAAAATGAGCTTCAAAGGTGTTAAACTTTTTGGAGACTTTGTTTGTGGTTGATAATTGCACGAGATTATGCGAAAAATACGACGAGATGGCATCGTGCTGCCAGTCGCGTAGCAACCATAGTTACTTTGTGAGCTCTCAGGGCAGAAACACTGCTTCACGCAAATCAAAACATAACACGCCCGCAGTTTCATAAACATGTCCTTCCTTGACAAACGTGTAAAAGACGGTATGACTGACCGTAAGCCATTGAGTAAAACCAGACAGTATCGATAAAAGACTTTCAAATTTGGTTCAAACACACTCATTATACATTCATAAAAATATGAGAGACATTTTTAAAACGGTAAAACTCACTTTCCTGAAGCTCAAAACACTCCCGTTTTCGCCAGCACGCCAATTCTGCTCAACACTACACAACAACAAGAATAACACAAACTTTGCCGAGCATACTTTCGCTTAAAAATTGGCGAAAATCCGAAAATTACCGAAGGATGCATGGTCGACACTCTTCGGAAAAGAAAGGCGAGAGCTACCTGAGGCGAGGCGAACATGGATGGGTTACGCAACCGCTTCACGCCTTGAACAATACCCGTTGCTAGTCTGTTTCTATATTTGTCTGTGATCAAACTTATTTAGGTATAATGGGCGCTTAGGACATTTTTGAACACTAAAAGTTTTAACATACTGTTCTAGTCAAGTACGTGTGTTGATTCAATTTGAAGACCTTGGAGGAATAAAGGTTTCACCCTGTTGTTTCTCTAACGATCGAAAATTTGGTTTGCCACATCGAGTTAACTCAAGGTATAGCGGCCATTTTGAATTTCAACTGTCTGTACATTTTAGGTTGTTTGTTTCTTTTTCCAAAACATTGCATGGTGACCCCCTGAATTGTATTCTTGACTGTGAAAGAAAGTAAAGGGAATGGTTTTAAATTTCTTTTCGGAAAGTGTGGACAAAATTTTCAATCTTTCTGTGTTAAGACGCGTATTACCTTGATCCGCAGTCGGTCGTATTGTTCCCGTTTGAATGCCATTGCCAGATTCCCTGTACCTGACTGTAATGTTCACAATAGCCAAAGGGAAGAGGTATGCACATACATGCAAACATACAGGAGTTGACACCAGAATGTTGAACACTGACTGACTGATTTACTCATTTCCACTTTACAATATACAGGTACAGCGCCCTTGCCAGATGCAATTGCCATGCAGCTAATTGCCATTAGCAAATGTATGCAAGTACAGTTCAATAATTTCGATAATTGTAAATATCGGTAAATTTTGGGTAATTTATTTCTCTAGTACCAGAATTGGCGTGGTAACTTCCAATTTTTATTCTTGATTTTGAAAGAGAACGGTGAAATATTTCTTGAGAAATGTTTGAGCAAAAGTTTAAGTCTTTCGCTTTCATGCGCATACTACCTTAAGTAAACTATTGGCATCACTGAAGACAGTGATTTGATGATGACCATGCCTTAGCGTTCTCCTCTAATCATACATCGAGGCAGATCAGTCTAAGATTCATATTTCATCTACCGACCGCTGTTCAACTTTTAAGATTACGCTGATAAATGATGAGGTTATGTACAGCACCTGATGGCGACGATCTAGTGCAATCTGTGACCATTTTATTCTCTAAAAACCAAACAGAAGTGTCTTTTATCACTCAACGTGGTCTGTCGATTATCCACTCGATCGCTTTCTAAACTTCTTGAGCTTCCCTGAACTACAGTGATAAGTACCCAAATGTTCGAGAACATCACAATTTAAAATGGATACCCACTGAGGGCTCGTAAGTATTATATTCTGTATTAACTGTATTAACGCCCTGGGTGATTCAAAAAACAAATGTGTCACGTGACAGGAGTATCACCCATCGTTTAAAATGTTGATTTGCCACCAAACATGGACCCGATAGCTTTCAATGACAATGTACATCAATTATGCCATGTTAAAGATGCAGGTTTACTTACCAGTTTGATTTCTGAATGAAATGTATTAACTGGATACAACTTTCAAAGGAAAACGAAGGCTTAACGTCACGTGAACAATCAATGTCAACATGCACTGATGCGAGGATAAGGCATCCAGAACTGCCTTCATCAGGTATATTTCTCTGGTTGCTCGGCAACGACTAACCAAAACGTATCGCATCAGCACATGAAGCGTTCGTTAACTTTCTGCGGTCGTTGTGCCACAGTCCCTGAGCATAAATTAAAGTCAGAGGCACGTTGCATCCGCCAACCTGCCAAATATCATTGTTCAACTTGTGTGCCTAACAGCGACGTAACATCGTCTGTGGCAAATAATTAGTCATCCCAAACGGTAAATGAGCTCGCTTGGTCTTCAGAGTAGCATGACCTCCCGTGTGTCTACTATACTATAAAGGTAATTTCGCACGGAAAATAGAGTGAGCGAGTGTTTCTTTCACCCCTTGTCATTTAAGGATGAGGCTTCCTGCTGTCTCCGATGGAAATAAGACAAAAGAAAGGGATGAACAGATGTACCATGCTTCCGTGCAGGACATTCACCGGTGGCGATTTTAGATCTCCTCTATGCGTTTGGGGAGGGAAATATTAACAGCGAAATAATTCATAGCTTCGAAAAAAAGACTGAGAGTTAAGGATTATATGAACGTCTTGGGAAGGCCCATTTTAGATACCTCAAAGTTTACGACATTTTTGTAATTATACTCTTATGCAGTATTGTTGACCCTCTTTTGACGTACAATAACATCAGTCATTCCTCTAAGATGTGCCATCAGCTGCAAGTCGTAATGAGCAATCGAAAATTTCTCTTATCACACACTGCTTCGGAAATCTATGGAAAATAATTTATCCTCTCTCGGACGTTGATGATCGCGATTTTCTTGTACAATATCTCATAACAAACACCATTCATTTTGTAATACTTCCATCCGGAATAGTCGTCTTACCGGTCTTATAATGCTTTTCGCGTCGGGCTGAGTAACTTATGGCATTTGTTGTGGATGATACCATGGACTGTACATTTGTCGCCGATCGAAACACAAAAGGCAGCAAAATATTGCGATACAATATGTGTACAACGAAAAATCACGTTTTGTTTCGAGTGCGTCTACGATGAGTTTTAGACGGACGTAGCATTGTATTGCAGAAATAGCAGGAAAAGGTTATATTAGATACAGTACTGTTGTTATAGGTGTTCTGGGTTTGGGTAAGGGCATCATGTCGTTAGCTATGAAGAAACTCAACCTCCGAATCTCAAGACTTTATTTTATCTCCCTGTATTTGTTCAGCTGTTCCTTGCTGTCTAAGTAAGGGTGATTTTTTTAAAAAAAATTACTTTCTTTTGAGAACTGAAACCTGATTATACCACAGACAAATAGAGGGCAGACTAGCAACGCAGTATGCTCTCTGTTTCATGGTCATCTCGGTAGACTGTGGCCTTGTCATATTTAAATGAGTTTTACAGGTGTTAGACGTTTTGGAGACTTCGTTCATGGTTAATAATTGCACGAGATTATGCGAAAAGTAAGACGAGATGGCATCGCGCTGCCTGTCGCGTAGCAACCATACTTACGTTGTGTGCTCTCAGGGCAGAAACACTGCTTCACGCCAATCAAAACATAACACGCCAGCAGTTTCATAAACACGTCCTTCCATGACCAACTTGTAAAAGACGATATGACTGACCTTAAACCATTTAGTAAAACCAGAGAGTATCGATAAAAGACTTTCAAATTTGGTTCAAACACACTCATTATAGGCTAAAAAAATAAAACTCATTCATAAAACTCACCTCCCCGAAGCTTAAAACTTTCCTGTTTTCGCCAGCACGCCAATGCCGCTCAGCACCACACGACAACAACAACACAAACTTTGCCGAATATACTTTCGTTAAAAAATTGGCGAAAATCCGTAAACTACCGAAGGGTGCACGGTCGGCACTCTTCAGAAATGAGAGGCGAGAGCTACCTGAAGAAAGGTGTACATGGATGGCTTACGTAACCACTTCACACCTTGAACAACATCCGTTGCCAGTCTGTCTCTCTATTTGTCTGTGATTACACTGACTTGTGCAATAAGTGATAATTTGTGGAAGATGGTGTATTAATTTCGAATTCTTGTTTGGGGTTCGGCTGATAACGCTATTTATTTTGTTTGAAATTTTGTATTCCCGCCAATTATGCAAACATTATCTGAATGAATATTATGCTTCTTTTAGTAAAGTCGACATTGATAAAGTTTTATAGGACTTATTCGAATGTTGTCTAAGTGACCATATTAAATATTCAAAATTCGTCGGAGGATGAGGTTAGGCTCAATTTCACGAAGACTTCTCTTGCTTTTTGGTTGAATCTCTAATTTTCTCAAATTTAACCAAATTTAGGTTATGACTATTGACAAAGTCGAGGACTTGCTCTTTTGTACTTTAACTTTTACAAATATGATTCAACCGACGTATTGCAGGTTTCATTTGTATCTTCTTCAGAGAATCCAACATATAGATGCATTTGGCTTAGATATTAATTACAACTTGTACGAACCAATCTCTGTTTTGGAATTTGCAAGCAGTTTTCTTGTAATGCTGATACGTCTACTCGTAGAAAATTTCAACACTCTATCAGAACATCGATTTTACGGAGACTGGAGTACGGTTCTATAAGTTTATTGCATTATAGTGATTATACAGCAACAGGCGTGACGAGGATCTTCCATCTGCAAAAAAACCTTTAGAATGCTATGATGGCCTTTCAGATGGTTTCCCGAGAAGGGGCCCCTCTAGTATAACAATTGTCAAACCAAATAGGTATAGATGGAATAACTTTAGTTTAATTGTGCACAGAGTTTAAGATATGATGAGCATTACGATGCAATGTGACACACACAGCTAATAAAAACAGCTTACAATGTAACATCAATTTGTATGAGAGTGAAACAAATCTGAATACTCTCAATCTGAATGCAACATTCATAGAGAGTGTTGAGTGCAAAATAATACTATGAATCGTTGGTTTAAAATAGGGAGAAGCCATAAAAGTAGCTACTCCGGATTCCAAAATAAAACCTGATAAAACATCATGTGATGGCATTGGCTATAGTGGTTTTACTTCTCATAACACTTCCCCTCATTTTGAGTACTGACTGTAACGCACGTTGATTGATCTTCTGTGACACTGGAAAAGAGACGCACCTGAAAAGAGATGAGGCAATACCTAATTGCATCAACGTAGCCATGGAAGCTGGATTACTGTCTTTAAGAAATCAGTGAGATTAAATCTGTCACCCAAATATTGTCAGTGAAGACAAGCGTTCCGGATATCTAAGTTTACATCCAATCGGCTTTTATTGTTACCAGACAACCACTACATTTCTGTCATCTTTTATGACAGGGGAGGTTGTGGGACATTTACTCAATAATATTTCCAATTGTGCACCCTAATTAGTTTCGCTTGCCTAAAAGCGCCCGGTTTACACGATGCCACAAAACCGACTCCGTCGGTAGCCTTTAAAGCGACGAATCTGTCGACGCAAGATTGCGCACTGTTTGTGTATGTGCACTGTATGTGCTGTTCTGGTTATGGGAAGAACTCGCTTCTTGAATTGAAGATGCTCATAGCTATATGCCGTCGCTCTTAATTACAATGCAGTCGAATAAGGTCTGTGTTGGAGATCTTGTAAGTATAGATTAACGTCGTTAGATGTATAATGGACAGTTATTGACAAAGAATAGACGACCCAGCTGTTTCGCTGTGGAAAATAAACCTCGGGACAAAAATATGATGAAAGATAAATTAAGGGCTTTTGGGAGAGAGGGACCAATGACAACAACACCGACCTATTTGCTCGAATGTGGCTCCTTACATTGGACAATCGCGTGGGCTTATCTTTTCCCATTGATTCTAATCCGATGCGATCTTCATTTCCCAAACATCACATAAAAACGCCCAAAATCCTGCAGGCCCACCAGTGCGTGTGCTCAGCGGTGTCGTAGTCACCCTTACGAAGGCATAAAAATATCCATCCTATCTAAAGTATAGGCACGTCCATATTTTGTCTTCTGAGAGAGCGCAAACACACACAGACAGATAGGTACATACGTGCATACATACACACACACACACACACACACATACATACATACATACATACATACATACATACATACATACATACATACATACATACATACATACATACATACATACATACATACATACATTTAAAGAAAATCGTAGGCCAAATAATTTATTATTAATTTCACAGGTATTGCTCTTTGCATCTGTCTATTGAGTACGCCTATGCCTGTTCATAACTTTGAGTTCAGAGTTCAAAATTGGAATGCAAAGTCAGAATTTTCCATCAGCTGTGACTTATCTACACCGATGTTCGACTTAAACTTAAAAGCAATCACCGTGTGTATTGCTCCACAATAGATATTTACATAAATCGAGTTTTTTCTTCAACGGCATTTGTATTTGTCTCATCTAGTTGTCGTATTTACTGGAAACAATATTTATAACTTTGTCATGGACATTCGACGACGAACTATGGCTGCCATTGACCTATGGTCTGTTTGAGAGTAGTTTTATATACTCTATACTTCCATCATGATTTGGCTTGCAAATGAATGTGAAGGAGTTTAAAGGCGTTCCACAAACGGGGAGCACAATAAACAAAAGGCTATAAGCCATAAATATCAGCATGTCTCAACGAGAGTCTGAGGAAAAGCTGAAGGTCCGACAGTACCCTTGGCTTGTGTTTTGTTTTGAGAAATTCGCACATATTTGCAAGCCAAATCAAGATGGAAGTACAATAGCTGAAACTATTGTTGCACAGACCGTAGATCAATGGCATGCTTATAGTCGCAGTACACATCAGGTAACCAAATGTCCATGACAAAATTTAGATCTATTCTCTCAGGCCAACACAGTAAGCTATAGATAAGATAATGCTTTTCCTTTTAAAGTTAAGATTAGCTCATTCTTGTGAAAATAAGCCAGGTAATACAGTCCCTTTTAAGGCATTTTATTCTTAGATGGTCTTTTTCGAATTTGCAAATCCGCTGCCGTGTTTTATTTCCTGCCTTTTTTACGTTTTTTATCTCTCAATTTACTCATTTTTTTCATTTCTGTTACTTTTTAATGTAAAGTAATGAAATGTAATGTAATGTAATGTAATGTAATGTAATGTAATGTAATGTAATGCAAAGCGCATTGAGAATTTTTTTAATATAGTACGCTTTATAATTGTTGATGATGATGATGATGATGATGATGATTGTTGTTGTTGATGTTGTTGTTTATTCTTATCGGCTCAATTGATGCGTTGGTTTACCATGCAGCAGCGGTATCCAACGAGAGAGATCACTTACCTACGCTGATCAAGGATCATGGATTCAGAGAGGCACGATTCTTGTTAGGTGATATTACCTTGAAGTGGGATGATTCGTTCGATGTCCAAAAGTTTGTTGACGCCATCAAGGCGATAAGATAACTAATAACGCACAAGTTGCGGGCTATCTCTGATAATCGATGTCGGAAAGCAAGGAAATACAGTGTCGGCAATGGGGGTGTTGCTTCCTGAGTACTGAAGCCGCAGTCTTTGAATCGATTATACTATGCAGGACAATATTGTTAATGTTCTCTGTTCCATGGCAAAAGCTTCGATCTTCATCTATGCATCATTGCCACTCTCGAGCGAAATGCTAGCGTTGACGCGATATTGTGTCATTTCGATCGGGCCTTTCGCCACAACGAGAACGAGGACCTTTGAAATCTATAGACGATGTAAGCTACCTGCTGGCGATACATGTAAATGTTAAACTGCACAAATCACGTTTTCTTCGTCATACTGATATTTCTGTGGAGGCACGATTTTATGACCCTCTGCTATACTGTAAAATCCACAGCGGTAAATATGCAATGCGTTTAACTTGCAACGTCGACGTCCCGAGGCAGGGTATGGGGGGCGGTGCAGTACGGAATCACTGGGAAAATCCGACTCAGATAGCGTATATCAAGAACGATGCAAATGTTCTCTTTTGGGAATTCGTAAGATATATTTACCTCTTGTTGCCGCAGCAACGAGTGTTTTATTCAGCCTTGGAATATACGTTGTATGCATAAACGAAACAGCGTTAAGAACACATCGGGATTTTATTTACTTTATTAAATTTTATTTTTATTGAAACAGTTTAAATTTCATTATGTATAGAGCATGCGCGATAAATTTCAGAGAAGAGTTGACTATTGCAGACGTTTCGATTGCAAATCATAACTTTCGGTCCACTGAAACCGAGATTGCCACTTGCAGAGTATTACACACTACTTAGCTGGTTCGCTTTGGGGACGGAAATTACCATCTGCGAGGGAAATTTCCTTTGTCTGTCTTTCTTCCAAATATGACTTTGGAGATACAAACACGTATGACGTATGTATTATATATGCGAATGTATGTTATATTGCATGCATTGCATGCATGACTTGTATGTATGTATGTATGTATGTATGTATGTATGT
>LD346926.1:254363-267409 GCA_001465055.1 Ptychodera flava | reverse complement strand
ATGGCAGTACCTGCAAGTAATTTTTATCTTTTGTCTAGTGCGTAGCATGCACGTTAAGATGTCTGTTGACTGGAGGCACAAGGACAACTCCCAGTGTGATCCAGTGAGTTTTCGCTGTAAATCGGCTCTTGTCAGCAAACCGGAAGTGGGGTTTGCTGTCAATTTCGCTGGGTCATATTGTAAGTTATTACAACCCGAGGCACAAACTGGTAGATTAAATCAGAAGGCGAAATGCATTATGAATGCCTGTGTCCTGGAGATACAGCAGTGTACAATCTGATAGTACTGTGATTCATGTAAGACAAACCGAAAAAATACATTCTTTCGTCTCGAGTATAAAAATGGCATGGACAGGGAGAACGGGATGAACAATCTTCCGTTTTCCATGCCGGCCGCCATTGGGGGGGGGGAAAGAGAGAGAGAGAGAGAGAGAGAGAGAGAGAGAGAGAGAGAGAGAGAGAGAGAAAGAGAGTGAGTTTAAACAGTGTAGACGAGGCCCAAAGGCGGCCGTCGGCCTTTATGTTAACCTAGCAAGTTTCGTAACTGGAACCCCAGTACTTTTTGGCGCCAACGCTAATAGACGATGGGTATTACGCTAATGGTATGCAAATTGGATTTCATTTACTCGACGTAGGACGTAGGCCTGTAGATACGAGCGCATTGAGAATGAAAATGTTCCATTTGACTGAGACAGTGCAACTCTGAATGTCACCTCAGTATCGTTAACTTCAATAATTTTGCAAAGTTTCGAGTGACCTGAGAGAAAATTTCTTGGTCAATATGGTTAACATTTTGTGTATTACGGAATTAATGTCAAGAATCTGACTGAGCGGAACGAGACAAGTGCGGTTAACAAGGTACATTGATGACCCATTATTCATAGGTGCAATAGAAAAGGTGTAAAAGTGTTTGGACGTGTAGTTAATTTCATTGGATAATGCGATCGAAGTCATGACTTTAAGGTAGAATGCCACGTTGTCTAATATTCGGACTCTCAAACTTTTACAATAGTATTTTGGTCCATCATTTGTTGGGGTTCATTTTGAAGTTCATGGAGTAACTTAAGTTTTCATCGGCTTATATTTGTTAGAATCGAAATTTCAATTTTTTGCAATAGAGGTAACACAGAAATGGCGGTCATTTTGAATTAATATCTGTAAATTTAAGGTGATTTGCTTTGATTTTGATTTTGATTGCTCTTTGAACCCTGATTTTTATTGATGTTGAAAGAGATGTAGAAAATATCTTAGCCAAAGTTTAAGTCTTTCGATTTCAAGACACATACTGCCTTATAAACTGCTTAAACAGCAAACTGCGCTAAATGAAGGTCAATATGGAAAGACTTCGTCTGACTATTCAACAGGCTTGCCAATGAGAGCTATGACTGCGTGATACCTACTATATCTCAGTGTCCATGTATATCCGATTTGTGCAGACAAAGAACCGTGCTTCAATTTTTTATTCATACACATCTTTCAGACATGGCAATGGCATGTTCAGAAGGTGTGCAAAGTGTTCCAAAATGACTGATTTCTCTAAAATGTTAGTCATTAACCGTTTGTCGCCAACTACCAACTTACATACGACGGTATTCCAAAATACACACATCTTATTTCTGCAAATAGTATGATAGGCTGAAGTATAATCGAATGCGAAAAATTTGGACCTTCAACGCTTTACACTATCGTCTGGTTACATTTCCCGATATATAGAGAGCACGATTCTTGAATTGCGAATACTCACAAATATCCCGATATCATGATTAGTGTGCAAATGAGAATAAAGAATATAATCATGAAATTGTTCTTTACAACTTCACTTCCTTGATCGCCTTCTCTATCTGAACCCATCGTATCTTCAGATACTGGCCTCAAATTGCAACCATCGATAAGTTGGTCATTAAATGCTTTATAGCAGCGAGTTTTGTAATATAGATTTATGGAAAACATACCCTGAGTGGATAATTGTGCAAGGCCAACCAATAATGTTTCTGTCTTATATCCTTTTTTTCTTCTAAGCACCTACTTCATAATCAGTGAGCCTACTGTATGGTTGATTGAAATTGTGTCTCCGATCTAACCGCACTTCCTCCTCGGTCAAAATGCTGGAGTATTAAATACTTAGAGGTTACTGTGCCCGAGCATAAGTGTCATTTGTGCTGCTTCAGACACTCGACTTCGTCTCGTGTTTGACACAGCACAGATGACGCGAATGCTAGATAGGTATTGGCGACATTAGGTATCAGCCGATTTATCACATACTTGTTCCCAGAATTTTACAAATGATAGGAAAAACCTTAAATTTTGAGGCTTTACTTTTGTTCCTCCTTCAGAAATACTTGTGTGAAAAGGCTTATTCATATAAACTATACGATATGGTTTACGCCAGGTCAACAAGAGCGACAAATCCTCCATAGGAATGAACACCATAACAAAAGATATCGGAACTCAAAAAATAGTCGCACGGGAAGAACTTTTAATGGTGGAATATGTAATTGAACAGTGATCGCCGATCAAAAGTTTCCCCTGCTTTAAATCTTTCCTGATTTCGATCGCGCCCATGGCTGAGAGATGTGGCAATTTTGTTTCTTTAGACTGACAGTTGCCATGTCAACGGATGTTACACCCTCGACATCGCTGTCACGCCACGCGCTCGCTACCCGTCCGGTGGTAGACCATGCCTTGCTTACGGTAGAATGTTTGCTACAGCTTGTGTAAATGGAATAACCACGGAATGACATTGTATGATTCAATATATTTTTAACGTTAGTTACCCAAAATATCCTTGTTCCTCAAAGCCCTTCAATTATTTTTATGTCGGCAACATTGCATAGTAGGCGGGAAGGTTTAGCACTATGCATTGGTAGGCATTGATATGCATTGCATTGCAAACGCGGCGCAATGCAGTGCAGTGAAATGTGTAGCACAGAGCACGTGCACTGAAATGAATGCACACAATAATGTACAATTAAGTGCAATACAAGATAAAATATCATTTTTCATACTTTCGCCCGCCATTTTGTGCAGAGGGTTTCAAATAGCGCCTTGTAATCATTTGTTCTAAACACAAGAAACAATTTAAAGGAGAGTACGTTTCTTTGTTGAAATATGGGCTCAAAGCTGGAATGACTGTTAGTTGAATTTGTAGACATTTTGCGTATAATGCTTTTGGTGAAGTAACTTTTGCATGGAATGAGAGCCTGCATTTGAAGCGGAGAACGACATTTTACATCGAGACTGAATTTCCCCTTGTCACGCTTAGCAGAGCTCGTCTATTACTTTCCGCACTTATGTGCAACCTTTCCAATATATCATAAAGAACCAATTTACAACGCTTTAGATGTACCGTTGACCAGTGCGGCGCCACATCCAAAGCAGTGACTTACAATGAACGGCGTCGGGGGAGCGTGGATGTGACACAATATATATATATATATATATATATATATATATATATATATATATATATATATATATATATATATATATATATATACATATATAAATGCCAACACTCTGCTTACTCCCTGTGGATGAACTTGCCACACGAATATTTGCCACTCGCAAAAAAAATCATTTCAAACTTTGCGTTCAATTTTCAAATCATTTATACGGCTATTCATTAAGAACTTATTGATCCATCGCTTTATGTTCTTAAGAAGACTGAAAGGAGTGAAGAGCTTTTGACCTTCAAAACGGCAAAAGGAAAATAGGTACCCATGCAGTCAGGGCAGTGACGGAACTGTAATCACGAAACTGCACGTTTCAGTTCTATTGCCTAGATGCGTGCCAATCACCGGAGCGCATTCAGTACATCATATCGACCACTTTAAGCTTTCAACTCATCCGGTCTTCTCAACACGTCTGTTTTGATAACTATCCGCGAAAACGTGTCCTAATATAAAACATTCATCATGAAGTTTGGTGTCCTTGCGTCTGTAGGCTCAAGTGTCGTCTGCGACGTTTGAACGGAAATTGGCAGCCCGAGGACATCGGTATGACATTACCACCTCCAAATGTCACTGATATATAATTTTCTCTGCTGTAAGCTGCGATACGGCACATCGAATTCAGCCAATCAATATTCCAGATAAGATGAAAGCGTAACAGTGTGTGTGTAGTTCTATCCGCTCTGAGCGAATGGAAAATTATATCACTCGTATATGCGAAGTTACCCCGGCATTCTGTCTTCTTCAAAGAGAAGTTAAACGTCCGCTTGTTTAAAAACGACACTGATTATCTTGAATTTTTACAGCAGGGCACACAGTTTAACCGATACAATGACGAGCTATCATCTCAATTGTTTTGGTTTTTTTTGCATGATTCGTTGCAAGCAGAGTAATAACGGGTCATTCACTCTATCTCCAGATCACAACCTCGTACCCATTTGTAGTCTCCTGGGGGATTTTCTGCTTTCTCGAACAGAATTGTGGGTATGGATGAATGAATACAGTTTATTTTCACTAGAGCATTCGTGCAATTCATTACAAAAGGAAAACAACTGCACTATTATTTTTACAGTGTTCATTGTCGTCGAATTCCTGCTTTTAGAATTATAATAAATATTGAAATCAAAGATTTGCATGTACCATGTTGTACATTGTGTAAAACCCAGAAGCAATATTCTCGACACTCTTTTCACCAGTGCAGTCTCTTGCAAAAATTCCTGTGAATGTGCCAAACAACGGATATGAATCAACCACTTAGTTTAGCCTTAAATGAAAATACAAGTTATGTACGTGTGCGAATGACATTCATAGAACATCCTACCTATATCCGAGCATAGCCTGCTTGAATTACTCGAAGCCCAAGAGTTATAAATGACCCAAATCTGCGATTAAAAACCCTGAAAATGTCATTTAAAAAAGTATAATGCTAAACGCATGGTAGTTTTGAAGACAGTCTTCTAAAATTGTAAATATAAGCCATAATTTTACGTCAACAAGTTTTTGTTTTTGTTGTTTTTATGATCCTTCTGGCAGTACATACCCGTGCACCTTTCCAAGGAAATGCCCTCCCCCAAACCGGAAGGCACGTCATCAGGTAGCATTAATTGAGCATGGAGCAGTCCATCTTTCCATGTCTGTTAAGGTGTTATGCGCAATCCTGTCTCCGCTAGTTATTTCTGACCTCCTCAGAGCCTCAAACGCAATCCTTACCACGAAACCTGTTCATGATTCTCTAGATTGATCATAAACAGCTGATCGTATAACACGTAACCTGTACTAAGAACGTGTCGAGTAGAATCAAAATTTTCTAATCGCTTTCGAGAACTCAAAAAAATGCATATCAGGACGGTTACTTGCCGGACGTCTAACCACCAGGATGCTTCCCCAACCTTTATTTTTGGCAAGATTTAGGAAGAGAGATAGCGTAAGTGTTTGGTGGAAATATGACCAGAGTGTAAGCCTCCTAGAACCTGTTCCCAAATAATCTGAAACAACCGGACTAGTTCACTGAGAACAATGTCCTTGACCCTCTCGCCAGATCTAAGGTTATTTTTGACCTTCCTCTTTTTGCTTATACATAATATTCACAAACCTCTGGTGAATAAATTCAATTCAATTCAAATCAAGCGAACAACATCGCAATATCGTACGAAACCGTAAAAAGAGTCACGCATTTTACGATTACCAGTAAAAGGCATACATTACAGCCCGTAAAAAAACATTTATGCAGCCAGATATTATTAGGTTGCAGTATAGCACTACGTCCTCCTTCCGTTCGTCATTGTAATATTTTGACTGCATGTACGAACTTCATGTATCCCTGAAAAGATTTATTGCATTTTAGGACGTAATACGTCAATTTGTAACCACTTCTCAAGTGTTATGTCGCTTACAGATATATGATGGGCAGCGTACAACTTATCAGTAACGCAACGTCAAGAGAATAGTCAAAACTTAAAAGCAGAATATTAGGTGTCTATTTCTATTCAATCTGTTTATTTATTATTTTGTTTATTATATTTGTTGATTCGTCCGTCTACCTCTCCATTCTTCCATCTCTCTAAATATTTCCTTCGTTTATTTTCTCTGCTCTTTTTTCTTTAAGTGGGTAAGGAAATGTCATCGCAACCTCAAGACAGTGGATCTTTACGACGGCAGTGACGCACTAATACTGTGTTGAGAGTGATGGTATATTGCAGGATTATCTGGCGAGGGGGCAAGCATGGTCTTAGTTTGACGAACCATACAATGCAGCTAGAAAAGATTTTCCCTATCTACTTACGAAGTATTTGCGATTTATTTTGCACTGCCTGCGGCCTATTGGTTAAATTGAATCTTGATCGCTCAGGTTAATCGCTGCCGCGGCTGGTGAAAAACTTACGTCTATGCCTTTCCATTGAGTTGACAAGAGCCATGCCGTAAGGCCGCTTGGAGTTGTGACTGTAAACGGCCTAGTCTTGTCATAAGGCCAGGCCGCTGGGAATTATGACTGTTAACCGAACTTCTGTTGTATGGCCTTTGAAATGTTTTTCGGCAAGTTGGGCGAAAGACGCCGAATTCTCGCGGAATCATTTTTTAATTTTTTACACTTTCACGGTAAATGATTCTCTACCACACATCTATTAGCGAATAACAAACAGAGTTTGGAGCACTCAGGTTCTCTTGCAAACAATTTTAGTCAATACATATTAAGGTAAGCTTTTCTTTCCTTTACAGTTTGATTGGCTGCAAGCAGAGTCAATAAACAGTACTACATCAGAAGAAGAAACCACGGGCGTGGAGGGTGTTCACGTAACAAGTGAGCAGCCTACACCGGCAGTATCAGGTATTTATATTCACCATGTCGAAACTGAACAAGACAATACAAAGAGGTTGGCGAGATAAAAGAAAGGGATGATGTTTTCGAGAAAATAAGATGAAGGTGCGAGACCTTTTCAAGTCACATCCAATAATTTCTGCTTAATTCGTCATCACTTTTTGTGATTTATCACTTTTTTTTGATGTCTCATCCTGTTATGTCACCCAGGGACCTCTCGGCTTCGTACCACACATAAATCAAGCAAGCCTAAGCACGGCCTATAAAGGTTGCTCGGGTGAAAATTTACAAGCGAAACAGAAGGCATGCTTCTGACCTCTATCGCCTTACATGTATGTATGTCTGTATGTATGTATGTATGTATGTCTGTATGTATGTATGTATGTATGTATGTATGTATGTATGTATGTATGTATGTATGTATGTATGTATGTATGTATGTATGTATCTATGTATCTATGTATGTATGTATGTATGTATCTATGTATCTATGTATCTATATCTATCTATCTATCTATCTATCTATCTATATATCTGTCTATGTATCTATGTATGTATCTATGTAGGTATGTATGCATGCAAGCATGCGTGCATCTATGTATGTATCTATGTATCATCTATGTATGTATCTGTCTATGTATGTATCTATGTATAGCAGTATGGAAGCGTGCGACTTACATTTGTTAGAAATGTGTCCACCTATCTATCAACATATTTTCAGTGAATCAATGTGCAGTAAATGTATGTCTAATTTCATTTGTGTATAGACGACTAAGCAATTGTGAATTCGTATAGTTATGCACATTTCTTGTTTCCATGACTTTTTTTAATTCCAGAAGAAAGAGGTGACAAAGATATACTTGAGGGAATATTCATCATTTTGATATTGAAAACACTCTTTAAGTCTTCTTTCGTCAGACAAGCCTCGGTAGCTGCGTACGTGTGTTATGGTTTGAAATATTAAAAAAAAAAATTGTCGTGCCACTAATTTCCTCTAATTGTTGAACCGGGGAGTCACTGCCTGATAATCTGTGATAAATTGAGAAAAGATTTCGCCGTCGAATGTACTGATACGATGAAATCAAAATGGCAAAGATCCGTCGTGGATGACGTCACGACTGACATTAAGCGAGGTCATCTTTTGTTGCTTTGCGGAGCGGCGTGTCTAGAAGGATATATACCTGCACATATATTCGATTAATTTAAGAGCATTCACGGGGAACGTTTCGAAGAAATGATTGTCTTCAGATTTGCGTGTTTGACGGAAGTTCGAACTTTGTTTCACTCTTGAAGTCCCTTTAGAAGGATTGCATACTGTTATCTTTAGGCAAACCTTTCGTTACGAGCTCCAGATCTTTATGACATCGACTTCTATAAAAACTACAACTTTCAGTTTTCAGCTTGCGTAATTGTTTGGTAATGGCTGTGGTCATAGGTAATGCAACTTATTACAATAAAACAGTTTCTTGTTGCAACACACAGATTTTTTATTTGCGTCTAAATGGGCTAAAAGCCTAAAAGTTGAGGCATCGCGAACAAAAACTAGCACTGAAACAACATAAAACGGAGTTATGGAAAGACAATAACAACAATAAAGAGTGGTAAAGTAATGAAAAGCAACTGAAAATAAATTTTGGAGAGCACGGAGAAAGTTAAGGTGCTTATGTGAAGCCATGATAGCATATCACAGTTCATCACGACAGCCAGATGTTTTCGTTCTTTGTTATTATTAGTTGAGCGTAATGGACGCATGTTATCTGTAATCATCAGCGGCAGATCATAGTTGACGTGTCTTCAGCCTGTAGAAAATCAAATGTTTCACCTTTTGGCTCAAAAGTTTGCTAAGAACGCGTCTCTTAAAAGGTTGTCTTTCGTTTTGTGAAATATAGGTAAAATTGCTAGTGCATCCTGAATGGTAGAAGTTTGTCAGATTTTTTCTGAGGTAATAGAGACATACACTGAAAGTGTTTCAGGCAGTATGCACCTCGAAAAAAGAGACTTAAACTTCTGCTCAAACTTTCCTCATTGAAACTTTAACCAATACTCTCACCAAATCAAGAACAAAAATCAGGGGTCACTCAGAGTGCAAAGTCTGGTACTTGAGGAACAAATTACATCACATTTAGCGATATTTGAAATTCAAAATGGCCGCCATCCCTGTGTGAACTCTATAGGGAAAATAATATTTTCTATTTGCGAAAAACTAAGAAGATGGAAAGTTTTCCTACTCCGGGAGCTTTAAAATGAACCGCCGCAAGAGTTAGATTAAAATAGAATTGTAAAAGATTGACAGTCCGAACATCTCTCCCTGTGGCGCATGCTCCCGAGGAAAATAAGCGTATGAATGAAATAAATAGAGACAATGACATTGAACATTGACAACATATTAAAAGGTTTACAATGGACAGTTTAATTTTCTCCTTTAAATGAAAAACCTGTAATTTATTATGATGAGAATGGTATTCAAGGTGCCTTGAACAATGTTGTTCATTAGATTTAAACATACAAGCTTAGGAGGAATTTCTCCAAACATAAAAGTCTTTCGATTCTGTGATATTTTTGTGGCGCAGGCCAAGCAGCACTAGTTACGACGAAACTGATAAATTCTCGCATGGCTTAGACTATTTACTAACCATGCGGTGAACACAGTGTTTACAAGATTTATTACGTTCGTAAAGCTGGATCTTGCACGTGTAAGATTAACAGACTGACAGGACAAGTAAAAAACTGAATTTGCAGCGTTATTTATTTAAGAAATACAAGCCATTCAGTTAGTACTGGGATCTGTTCTATTCCTTATGCACGCGAGCGTGGTCGAGCCTAATGATCGACGCAATAATTGAAGTCAATAAATTTGTAGGTAGAAGAAGCTATGTCGCATGATGGGTCCACTTGTATGTATTGCAACGTTTATAACCGCCGTCAACGTCTGATTGGAGACACAGTTACTGTAGTCCCGTGACTTGATTATGTAATGCAACCTAGGATCAGCAACATATAGCGAGCATAATAAACTAAGAATGTCAGGCAGTTTATTTGCATAAAAGGCAGACATGCGTAGCCTGATCAAACAGCCTCACAGCACATCTATTGTTACAAAGTACGACACAGCGTCTTAACATAAAGCCATTGAGGACTGTACGGCATTCCATTTTCAAGATACGACTAATGAGCAATTACAGCATAAGTCACGTGAACTCGTTTTGTAGAAGCGAAGTTTGAATGACTCAATTAGTGACTAGTGTCAACTTCATGTTATTAACCCTTTGAGCGCCAAAGTCAACTTTTGTCGCCTTTGTAAAATGTATCCCAGTCAAATTTTTTCAGATTTTTGCCAAAATTTTGATGAAAACCTGTAGCCAATGAAATGTGATGTACGTTTGGTCCAAAATGATCAAAATAATTACAGATGTTGCAATAAAATTTTGATGGGAAAAATTACAGAACTCGAAGGGTTAATGGCACAAACTATATAATTCACGTAGTTCGACCGATTCATATAATGCTTTAACGTCATGAATAATTTCTGGGAATCAGGTATATCCGAAAACGTTGAGAAAAGGGGCGTGTCTTGTTTAATTTCCTTTACGATTTGAGTAAAATGGGAAAGAGAAATTGGGTCATGTTAATCATTGACACAGATCTTGTAACCTGATTTGAAAACTAGCCAGACACTTGCAACTTGAAATAGAGTAGTAAAGACGCCAGATCACTTTCACCGGTATATTCCAAAGTCAAGACCGGCTTGTGCAAGAGAAGAAGTTTCCTTATCCTAGATGCTACATGATCTGCCGCTTATTGAGTTCGTTCTCTCGGAGAAGACTCATTAAATCACTGTCATGCAAAGGATATATTTTCTGCTTCTGCATAATACCTTCTGCATTGCGGAGAAGAGATAGCGTCGTAGAAAGTTGAACGCAACCATTGATGGATAGGGAAATTTCTAAAACACATTAGAGCAAGGTTGAAAGCAGACGGCGGAGTTGATCGAAGCGTAGACTGTATGCCAAATCTATCGAGGCAATAATCTGAAAGACAAATTACTGTCTTTTTCACTAGTTTTCCATGGAAACCAGTTTGATCTCTTTCGATCTGAAAACATATCTTTGCATGGCTAGGTCTTTTAATACATCTGTAAGGAGAAATACTGACAAGCATTGTTGATGTGCAGTCACGCATTTAACGGTGTAGCGTCATTCAATCCTTAATTCAAAACGCACTTAGCAAGCGGGAGATGGTTTCGAACGCGCTTATTGCAAATAACAGCTCATTTTGAATCGCAGACTATGTGAGTTTTGGACAGGAACAGGTAAGCCACTATTGTGCGTGCGCAGCCAACAAACGGCGCTAATGCGAAAAAAAATTCGCAAATCTTGACAATACTGTGTAGGACGGAAACTTCCTTTGTGTCTTTTATTATTTTCTGTATATATATGGACATTTCTTGAAGTCGATTTACTCGATCCCGACACGCTACTATAGAATATTACACTGGCCAGGCTCATCGGCACAGTGTGGTTTAATGTAATAGGATGATATGATGTTCTCTATACTTTGTAAAAAGTACGCCATTTTGCTTAATATGTATTTTAACAGAAAAGAAGCGGCTTTGATCGCACACGGAAGATTTCTATCCAAGCTGTGCTGTTGAAGACAACATGGAGAGCGGTTCTCCTAAGGAGGGTGGTTACGTCATCGTCTAGGGGAAGTAACTCACTAGAGTGGTTAAGCACACGACTCCTTACCAACTAAATTTTAAAATGGAATTGTGATGATGTAAACACTTACTCTAATAAGAAAATAAGTCTGGTTGACTTTGCTTGTCATTCAGAGATAATTGCGTGAAATCTCGGTATCAGACTTTCAAAATCCAAATAAATTTAAATGATGGCATTTGTCGATATGAGTATTGGTATCAGTATGAGTGTCCTGGATCTATTTAGGTATACACATTTGCACTCGCTCGTTGGTCACATATCCACAACACTCAATGAGCATGCATACATACATACATAAATACATACATACATATATACATACATACAGACAGACAGACAGACAGACAGACAGACAGACAGGAGAGGAAGGGGAAATATAAGCTTAATTATTTGGAAAACATTGCCAGCGAAAAGTATTTTAAGACAGTTTAAATTTAGAAAGTGTTGGATCAATAAGTTGGCGCACTTGGTAAGCTTGGGTTTGAATAAAATGTGTTCGTCATTCTATAATGCTGATAAATAGGTCTTTTGGATACATGCCAAACATTACCTTTCAGTCAGGGCAGTTCATTGAACCAATTTGATCTACACAACTAGATCTCAATGACATCCGCAATAACCTTTAAACAGAAGAAAGTCAGTGAGTGCAAAAACAAAGCAGTAGCGAAAACAAGAAAAGTTATGTTCAGAATGGTCGATCAATCAACTCAACAAACAGCATGAAATTTACCAGTTGAACTATTTCCGCCTATTCTGGTCGTTTTCTATGCGATATCTTTTGATTCCACGTTATTCCGGGTTAATATTATAAGCCACTTTCCTACTACCTGTGATAAACTGTTGGCATATCTATGGAAAGCATCGGGAAGAAACGTAGAGATATGTAAAAACGAGCAACCCAAGCTGTAATCGACGATGTAAACTTGGTATTTTGACGTTAAGCGTGTACAACATTTCACATCGAACATGATCGAAATTATTTTGTGATAACTATATATATATATATATATATATATATATATATATATATATATATATATATATATATATATATATATATATATATATATATATATATATATATATATATATGTATAGGATAGAGCCCGAGTACGAGGGTTTTATCCGACTTAAAAACTATCGCCCCTAACTGATATATTTTCGTTTTCAATGTGTTTAAGTCAACCGTCCCCTTTGTCAATGTAACATGTTTAAGATATGAATTAAAACTTTTATTTGTGAAATAGCCTTCCAATGTAATGGAACATCCTATAAATGCCCAAGGGCACATTAGTTTAAATGCCCTAGGGCACATTAGTTTATGTTTGTACAACAGCAGATTTTGTGTTGCAGCTAGTTTCCGCTGTGTTACCAAGTTTGAATATTAAAACGTACCAGATGTCTACAGAATATGACATGTTCCCTTTTGATTGGACAGTACTTTACTATGGCGCTGTCAGATAAAACACCCTGAATTGAGCACTCTGATTGGTCAATCAACAGTAGATAGTTTTTAAATATATATATATATATATATATATATATATATATATATATATATATA
>LD346926.1:237133-248058 GCA_001465055.1 Ptychodera flava | reverse complement strand
CTCTCTCGTATCAGGTATCAGAGTCTCTGCTGTACCGAAGGTATGGTCGTGATGTCTTTAATATTAACGTCAAATAATAGCCGGGCACCAATGAAAGTAACGCTGATCATTAAAGAAGACTCATATCATTTTGCGAACTTTTATGTAGGCATAGACCCTAAAAAGATAGCCTAGAAAACGATTAACCCTGAACAGTTTTTATTGAAAAGTAATCAAGAGGCAGATGGTTGGCAGCCTGCGACATAGCTTAACGGCCTCCCGTTCACGGTTCTTCCTGAAGATGATGGCAAAAAGTTAGAATCTAACAGCTCCTGTATGAGCGATGCATTTACTCAACAACTGCAAGCAGGTCTGATTGGGGATGATAAAATGAATGAAATCACGGTCGAATGAACGCTGTAAAAATCCTATCAAGGGCGGCACAATACAACCATCGCGGTATCTAGTTCGTGTTATATGAAAACAGCTGTGCACCGGGCAATATCTTGCATTACACGGAAAGATTAGGGAAATATCGCAGAACGCAGCTAGCCTCAGGTGTCTCAAAATATTTTATATTAGAAAAACGGATTACGGACGTACATCTGCAAGCCGTGATCTGTAAAGTGCTTTTATTGTGAGTGTGCGTTAAGGGTCAAACATTATGTCGTGCTTCGATTCCAGGGCCCGGCAGACGACAAGAGCCGAAATCGTTTATTTACGGCCTCACACCATCAAATTGAAGTCGACGTAGTTTAATTACAGCCGCATTGATATTGGGATTTTTAAGTTTTTTGCAGCATAAACCCTGCACCAGCTCGATTGACGTCTTGCACTCGTTGTGCTACCGGTGGTATAGTGTAAAACCATGAAATAAATCCCCTTTCCCTGTGGCAACGTAGACTAAGATAGCACTGCCGATCAGAATCTAAGATAAACACTACTGATTTTAAAAAATGCCTTTCAATTTCAAGATTTCTCCCTGAATCATGAAATAGCTGTTATACATTAAAATAATTAAAATGATTGGAATGATGCTTATAAGAACTGTATCGGTAGAGAGGATTAATTTATCGCCCCGTATTTGGTCGTTTTGCCGTCATACTTTCGAAACACCTAAGTTTTCACAGCAAAGAGCGCGTTCTTGCTGACCCTAAGGTGGCGGGCTCTGAGGCAATATGCATGAAATAGATGTGAACAGATCTGATATCCCCACCTCAATGTGGCTAACAACGTTAATAACTAAAGTGTACTTTCTAGCGGTATGTTATTCGGAAGAACACGGATGAAATGTGTAAGAGCAGTTTT
Source organism: Ptychodera flava (assembly GCA_001465055.1). Lineage (NCBI taxonomy): Eukaryota > Metazoa > Hemichordata > Enteropneusta > Ptychoderidae > Ptychodera > Ptychodera flava. Next base: position 246,771 of record LD346926.1, on the reverse strand, counting down.
TTCCGTTTCAATCGTGCCGACGACGCTAAATGACCAATTTATACTCGCACATGTATGCTAAGCCTTTTATATTACAGGCCCAAACAACCGTTAACAGAAGCTCAAAAACCAAACTGGAGATACACAACGGTTGTGACGGTGTATGCCATGGTAGGCCAGGCAGAAAACACCTAGATGCGTTCGGTCACTGGACTGTGAATTAAAGTGGATCGGTTTTCTCTTTGATTTGAATTATTGGTGCGAGTCTGGAAATAATGACGAGATGGGGTGGTTTGCTACACATATCTAAGATTTAATCTGCTGTGTACAACTCCCCGTTTTCTTTGAAAATATAATATCGAATGAATGTCTAGTCGTGTTTTAATATCGTCATTACACACTTATATTTTTCTCTGAACCGATGACTTAAGTGGTCATTGACAGCAACACATGTACCGTTGACCTTGCAGTAAGCTCCTGGTATAAATTCATGAACCTGAACGCCTTGACTCTGTTGGTGCTGATGTATAACAATACCAGATATGAACTGAATATGCTCACGTGTTTTACAACAGGTTCATTAATAGTAGTACGCTTCACGTAATGTTTGATATCCAGTAAACAGACAAGAAAATTTTGACAAAATTACAAACTTAGTTATCAAGCATTGAAATTGACTGCTGATGACTCGAAATGTATTGACATTTATCAGACACTACTGGACGCATGAAGGAATACAGTATGATATGAATCTCTGCATACTTTTTAACTGTTATGAAGTTGTGTAAAACAATTGTACCTTTGACCTGTCTCATTTTAAAGTGACAAATCAACGTGCAAGGAGGTGTTACGCAACATTTGCAGACCTCAGGATAATCACTAACCAAAACACAAGAACAAAGACAGACATTGTATATTCTGACAGCAGTTCAATTGAGCACACGACGCGGAGTGGCAGACAGACTACTGATAGTTAAGACTTGACGTGTATACGGTCTACTGCCAGAGTAACTATCTCTGACAAGGATTAATTGTATTATGTTTTTCAATATTCCTGTCAATAAACCCAATTCATACCAATATAATCGACAACCGTGTGAGGCGTGTAATAAGAACAATCAGATATCTGTTATATCATTATATGTAGCAGGTTTAATCAACTTTTGAACAGTACTCTCAGAGTTAAATCACTAATTACAAACCTTTATTTAATATGCAAATGAGCTAATTATTAACTTGACACGCCCAATGCTTCTCAGAACAATTAAGTATTTATCAGATCAATATCTGTAGCAAGTTTCATCAAATGTAATGCTGTAATTTTGGAGTAATATCACTAATTACAAAGTCAATTAAATATGCAAATGAACCCTTAATTAAGTCAACACAACTAAATGCTTCACACCACAGTAAGGTATCTGTCAGATCAGTATCTGCAGCAGATTTCATCACATTTGGTGCAGTTATATCGGAGTTATACGACTAATTACAAAACTTCATAAAATATGCAAATGAGCTATTTGTTAACTTGACACTGTTAAATACTTGTCAGTACAATTAGATATTTATCACATCAATATCTGTACCAGATTTCACTGACTCGGGAGCCGTAATTTCAGAGTTATATACCTAATTACAAAGTTAATTAAATATGCAAATGAACCCTTAATTAACTTGACACTACTGAGTGCTTTACACCACAGTTATATATCAGTCAGATCAGTATCTGCAGCAGAATTCATCAAATTTGGTGCAGTTATATCGGAGATATATGACTAATTACAAAACTTCATAAAATATGCAAATGAGCTATTTATTAACTTGACACTGTCTAATGATTCTAAGTATAATTAGATATATATCAAATCAATATTTGTTGCACGTATCATCAAGTTCGGTGCAGGAATTTCAGAGTTATGTGTGCAATAATACTTGTTTTATTGTAATTTAAATGGGGCGGATTCGAGGCTGTGCTGGATATCGTGGGAACGAGGCTACCCTGGAGTATTCATTGTTAGCTTTGACCCTCGAGCGTTCGCACGTACATAGTACTTTGTCCACAAGCTATTGTTCCCGCCAACCAACCATTCATAACGTACAACAATGGTAGACACCGAACAAACTTTCCAAGCATGGTGCGAGGCAGCAGGCCTTACGGAAGACACATTCAGGATACTAATTGCACAGGCCATCCCATCGACGGACGTACTCAAACGCCTCAGCGACGGAGACATCATCGCTCTTGAATTGCCTATCGGTCAACGCGGAATGCTCCGCCACACACGGACCAACCGGGGGACCAACTTATGCGAAAACCAAGCTCCTCTGGATCCCCAGCAACAGGCAATTCCAGACCAACCTGCAGGTGCGGCGGCGACACCAGAGGTGACTACGAAGTCCCTGGCCAAATATAGCGACTTGAACGCCCAGTTATATCGGAGTTATATGACTAATTATAAAACTTCATAAAATATGCAAATGAGCTATTTATTAACTTGACACTGTCCAATGATTCTAAGTATAATTAGATATATATCAGATCAATATTTGTTGCACGTATCATCAAGTTCGGTGCAGGAATTTCAGAGTTATGTCACTATTAACAAAAGTTCATTGAATATGCAAATGAGCAGATAATTGACATGACACTCACAGTGTCATCATAATGTTCTGAGATTGTCATCTTTGAAAAGTTTCACGAAATTTTATGCGGTATTTCTTGATATATGTCGACACTGTCATTACCGTCTCCATAGGGAAACCATTGTACGGAAAAAATGATATCGCATAACTTCATTAATATGCAAGCAACACAAAGCAAAATCTAATCAGTTCTTGCAAGTAGCATATGATACCTGTGTACCAAATCTGACTTGAATCTGTACAGGCGTTTTGAGTTATCGTGTAAACAGACAGACAGACAGACACACACACTAACATACACAGACAGACAGACATCGCTATGACATTAGCCCACGTGTGAACACGTGAGCTAAATATGATACATTTAAGAAGTTAGAACTTGTTCGTCGCAGAAATACTACATTTTTCAACAATATTGTGCAATTTTACCGTTCACACAAAACACTGCAACATCCTGACGATATCCTATCCACAGAGACTCTTTCTAAAATTTGCTTGGAAAGACAAAGACATTTATTTCACGTTGGCGACCGAATGGGAACGTATTAGATCCGTAACAAAATGGAGACCTGTCTTTAGTTCGTTAATAATGTTTACTATGTAATCTCAAATGTTGTCGGTATATAGCAGTGAGTTAAATTGGAACTAATTTGGGATAATTGGATCTTCATATTCTTCAAATTTCCCAAAAGTATTGGAAGCCCTATAGCTGAGTGTAGCAAAATTACTCATAAAAACAAGTGTACAACTTAAAAAGAAAAGCAGATGAGCTTACATTTGTAGATTAAACCGACATTACTTCACTATCCAATTATCCCGAATTTGTTCTTCGTTTTTAATATATTAAACGGCCTCCCTTACTTAGTCAGTGAACGTTTAGGAAAGTGACATTATCACAATGGCGTTTCCTACAATGAAATGGCTTTGATGAACTGCACGAGTCACGGTATTTCTCTATTTAAGCATCGACATTTGATCGATGTATAAAAGTTTCAACTAACATCAAATTGTATTTCGTTCTAACCGTGCAAGCGGTAATGAGCACTTGATTGTCTCATTATAGTTAAACGTTGGCTGGATGTATGTTTACTTGCTAGTACTGTGGAACACGATTAGGCTTCTAAAAAATTTTAGGTGCCCTATAGCTGAATTTTGCAATATTACAAATTAGTTATAAAAACGAGTGTATAACTTAAAAAGAAAGGCAGATGAGCTTACATTTGCAGATTAAACAGACATTACTTCACCATCCAATTACCCCAAATTAGTTCCAATCGTGTTTGTCAAAACATCACACAAGGTTTCACAATATGTAGAATGTCTGTACACTTCGCTTTGTTTTTGAAATTTGACAGAAAATAAATGATTACTGTTCCATTGAGTCGCATATATCTAGGAAAGGCAAACATATGAAAGTCTGAGAAAAATTATATCCCATCATACGATTGTCTTTTGCCCAAATGACCATGTGAGTTTTCTGTATGGATGCTAAAGTGTAAGCGGTTACCGCTTTGTCTATCATGTGTTGTTTTATTGATGGATCTTGAGCAGACCCACTTTCGAAAATCTTTTGTTGTTTCAAGGTGGTACCCACCTCGAAACTGACAGTTTTGAACTTTCATTCAAACTTTCTTGGAGGAAACACTCAATAGTTACCAACCATAATCAAGAACAAAAATGGTGGGGGGTTTACCGTTCTAACAACTGTGCTAGAAAAACAAACCCTGAAGTTTACCGATGTTTGAATTCAAAATGGCTTCATTCCCCCGTGTTAAAATCAATTAGGGAAGAAATTATGTTGTCAATTTACACAAAAATATGGACAGTGAAAACTTCACTTGCTTAACTGGCTTCACAATAAGTCTGACAGTGTAAAACTTTATCAAGGTTTTGTTCTAAATCACACCAATACCTGACATCCCCCCCCCCGGTCACAATGAAGTGACGTTTAAATTTACAACTTGAAACATTGCAACTTGAGATTTTAGCGTATGTTTGACAAATACCACAACGGACACGATTTTGGAAATATTTTTGGGAAATAGTTGCATGATATCTTGCGGACAAGGATAGGATAGGATACATATTCAAATTTCTTCAACTTATTAATGTTATGTAATTATCTTATTAGTTTCCATCGTGATAAATTTAAAATAGATGGTTGGTCGTTTGTTGAAATATCAGCGTTACCTTCAAGTTTCCGTAGCGACACATTTTTCCATTCGATGTGACTACGGCCTTCTGTTTCCTAGGATTTAATCCTTCTTATTCATTTCGCAATAATAATAGCGTCTTAATATTCTGATTAGCCACTAACATGAAAATGGGTTTACTTCTCTGATTCATTAAACTGTATCCACCGGCTAATTTCATCGTCATTAGTGGAGCGAAAAAACAACGGGTGTTTTTTTCGAATCTGCTTTATTTTTTCAATTTCCGTTTTTAATCCGGGAATTAAATCGCTTGCGTCACGTAAGTGACCTATTCCGACTTTCCACAAACACATTTCGCTTTTGCTTTTTACGTATTTTTTATACGTATAGTTTTATACGTATAGTTGTGTGATGTAAATAATTAGCCGCGTAGAATCCGGGGTAAACCTTTATGTATATCTGTTACATTCTTCTTTGTTTGCTCAGAATGGTTCGGAATTCACTCCAATTTTTTCTCTCTGTAAATTCTCTGCCACTGTCAACAGATAGTTGTGGGTAATACCAAAAAATACGCGAGGAGGATAAAATATGTGTCAGTTGTGTAGCATGTCCCTTCAGCTAGTTGTGACTGCCATACTAAGACTTTCTTACAACATTTGCAGTATAGGTTTTCATGAACTTTCATCGGAGACGGAATCTGTAAATATTTGTCACCCTGAATACTCCCCATAATAATCAGCTTCTCAAAATTTATATTTTTACTTCCCAGATCTCAGGATTTGATGTAAAAACAATCCTCCATAATATAAATTCGCTACTGTATTTATGCGATAAAACAGGTCCACAATGTTCATAATCCTTGGCATTTTTCATGAATAGGTCAGTAACTGTGTAATTCCTGAATATACCGATATTGTCAACAAGAGGGTGTGAGACTCTGACTTTGTCTCCGCATTGCTCAGACCTATTGTACACGCTATACCTTGTATATTGACTAATATACAAGTGCCTTTAGGTTTTTATGATTTCAATATGAGAGCCTGTGGTTAGTAAGTACCGAGCACGCTACAGGCCACTGCAGTAATACCAGGCAAAGCTTGCTTGGTAAGCCGACTCGTTGCCTATAATTGTATGACGTGCGTTTTACTGTCATTTTTGATGCAGATCAGCGTGTCATGTGAATTTCAAAGGGTGTACTTGTTGGAAAATTGTTGTTCAAAAGTCCGTACATATCTATGCATATACGCGAACATTAGTATTTTAGGGTTTTCTTAAAGAAGAGTATTACACGAAAATGGCCCCATTGACCCCTTTTTCGGACTGGTGACGCAATTCTTAGTCGTCATGGTTACAATTAGGTGTTTAACATTGTATTTGGTCAAACTTTAACAACAGGTCGATAGGGTATCCTATTTAAAGTCACAAAAAAAGATATGCCAAAAGGTCGGCAGAATGATGCTGTTCACAATCGAAACCTACATCGGCGACTCATTTATTTCTGATTTCGAGGCCATGGCAGAATTTTCAAGTCTTACGAAGACTTAGGAGCGCCGATATCGTGGTGCTTTTGTGCCCTTTCACGAGTAAAATCGAAGAATCTGTATCGGCAGATGCGTTTTATCTTTACAATACAACCGTAGATAGGCAAACTTTCAAAACACGATCCTTTTTGATAAGAACAGATTACAAAATATCCACATGATAAAAACAGTTGAACCTGAGCGACATTTTGTCTTATTGTTTCGATATTGGCGTGATATGCAGGTGAGACCTGGTTTGAACGGGAGCTGCAATATAGCTTCTACCAACAGGAGCGCTAGGCTGTAACTGATACTCCTAAAAAAATGTCAATCAAAGGGTCCTAGGATGTATTTTGGACGGCGAAGACGTTTGCTTGGCTCCTCCGAGTGAAATTCAGTGATTGTCTTTTATGGATAATGATGTCTAGCTAGGCTTACTCAGTAGGCCTATACAAAGTTGCACCCGAACAGTCGCGGAGTTCTGTGGAAAATGGACGATGAAGAAATCACGTTTTCCCGCTAAAGCTAATGCTCGTGGATACATGCATGCACAGAAAAACACGTATTTCTGTGTACGTTTGATATCGTACGTTTGATACGTAAGTTTACGTTTGCTTGTACCATGGTCCATTCGAATTCCGGGTTTCGCCTATTCCTTTAATATCTCGCAAGACATTTTTTCCTCGGTGATTCTCAGAAATTTTATCTGCACATGTACAACTCCATCCTGCCATGCCGTATTATGCCTTTAAAATAAGCAGAGTCATATTACGAAAAAAGTATCGCGAACATCTAGAAGATTTACATTCGAAGTTGGCAGAACACAGCCACATTTCGATCTCTCTCCTACCAATTTACGAACCCTTTCCCTACAATTTCCATCCAAGATAAGAAGAAAACACATTTTTTTGCAAGCGAAGTGAGTTTAAACAAAGGTGAAGTTTACGACCGGAGACCGACCCTTACTTCACGCTAATTCTGAATGCAATTTTGCTCGCCGATTACTGTATGCTCATATCAAATCAATCGCTACCCCACTGATCAAACCACTCGAGTCAAATTTAGCCATACTAGACACACTGTTAACTGATGTAGGACATGGTTACCTAGGCTCTTGAAGATAAAAACAAAACGAGAAGCAGAACATTCGTTTTTAGATTTATCGATAACATCTGGCGGCTTGGGTTATACTTGAAGCGCCACATAAGTTAGGTCTGTGTGACATGATATCCATTAACACCTAGTCCATCAACTCTGTCAGACAGTATTCGTTAAGAGACGGACATAAACCTACCCATACTTGTGCACATGCGTGTTTGAACGCTATCAAAACTTAACTGACTCATCACAAATCTTTTACAGAAAACTTAAGTGTTTGTCATTTTCCACCATCCAGGTTTTAGTAGATGAAATTATGATTCACTTCATGTCAATTTGATCACATTCATGTGGCATTTCTTCTAATCGGGTACAGTACTCGTGCGAACATAACCATGCTCCTGTATAACTTTAAACCCAAGCCCCTTCTCTACTTTTAGGGTATTTTTGAAAATGGTGTACACGTGTGCATAAGTCCCTATCCTGGTTTAGCTTAAAATTTGAAAAGGAATTAAGAAATCAACGTTTATAGCATATATGGCTGGATGGGTCGAATATGTGAAGTGGCGGCTGGTTGACCAGCCTTGGATTTGGAAGGTGTCTTCACTTGTATCTAAAGGTGATGTCACCACAGCGATACAACGGCAGCACTACCAGCGTGTGAAAGGATACTAATCTATAAGGGTTGGAAAAGTATTTCTCGTGAGGGGATGCAGAATGGTTCGGAAACTTAGAAATAATTACAGAGGGTAAAATCACTTTAAAGATCACAGAAACCCGCATAAGGTGTTACCATATAATGCAGCATGGAAGATAGCATTACTCTTTTCAAATGTTATTACCAGTAGGCACTGTGTGGTCTTAAGTATGTTTACTCTAACAGCCATGGGTATGTATACTGTACTGGAGCAGGGTCGTTCAATATTCACTATTTTACAGACTTGTCCTTTTTAATTCATTGAATCATTTATGCTTTAAAAAATGTGAAAAGCGGCCGAGGACTTTATTCGTCTTCATCGTCGCATTTGCCGAATGAAATTGACTACACCTTATGGATATCGCTGGCTGCCATTGTGGCTTGTTTGTAGCGTGCAACAATAAATATACCTCACCTAATTAATGCGCATTTTCATTTTTCGCCACATTTCACCTCTTTAATTTGTTAGTTCTACGTGTGGCTTTTACATGTAAAAGTCTAGGGTCGACGGTTTAAAATTAGGGTAGTATAGAAGACAGGAAACATCACGATATTTTTACCCTAGCCTGTCACCCACTATCGTTTCTTTCTCAGATGACTGAACACGTTTTCACGTTTTCGAGCCAGTTGGCATCATACTTGTCTCTTTTCCTTGTGACTTATTCTAGATAAATTGCGACACAGAATGGGCTTGTTTCAGGTAAGTCTAGTCCATACTGGCTCAAAAAGGGACATAAGGGAGATATTTTTGCAAACTACATTACCCAAGGCAAATAGTTCGTGAAAAGTGCCCCAGTGTCATGTGACCATGTGCCGAGTGTCGTCTGCAGCTGCATCCATGTGATCAGAGATGAGCGACGAGCCCCTGAATGTGTTAAAAAGAGCAAGATTTTTCCATTCTAACAGGGCAGAAACTTGAAGAGCTCAGCTGGCGTCAAAATACAAGATTCAAGGTTCAAGCGCAACAAAAGGTGCCATTCTCTATAATAAGGATTTTTCGCTTCTCGTTTTGTGGAGTGACTGTGTTTGCTTTTGTTTTGAGCATTTGGCACCACTGTAAACGTTGTGGGGAACTCGACCAGTAAATCTTTCACAAAGTGAAAGTACATTAAAACAGAACACGGTAGAGCAGGATCATGACCGCTGTTATAAACAGTTACCGGTGGTATATACCTTGTCTTTATTCGGACTATATGGCATCCGTTTATTACAACCTCCTGGTCGTCCACTGCAGAAAAACACACAACACTATTTCCATCGGCAAAGCATAGACAGTTGAGGGTCCCCTTCACTGTCTATGGGCCAACTGCCTTGGGAAATAGCGATGTATTTATGTTAACGCATGAACTCTCGGGGTTATAAACGGGTGCTACAGCCATCTTAACAAGGTAATAGGTAGCCATTATAAACCACGACAAGCCAGCTTTTACAAATTAGCAATCGCGTTGTCATGAGAACATCATACACAGATGCAATAAGGTCATCGACTTCCCATGGTAATGGTCTCGACAGTTTTCATGGCCCTAACCAAACATCTATTAGAGAGAG
>LD346926.1:182079-197384 GCA_001465055.1 Ptychodera flava | reverse complement strand
CGAGGGAAGAGATACCTTAGATTTTCATCGTACACGAATCATACATTGAATAGCTGGAGGGATAAATCCATTATTACTGAATGAGCGATCATAAGGAATGAGCAAAAAAGCCACTTTTATGGCTACCATTTTTATAAATGCCAGAGTTCATCTCTCAAACAACTTCAATCCCGCCGGTTTTCTGCACAATTGGATTGTGAAATACTAAAAAGGCAGCTACGGAAGGGACTCAGATTGGAAAATCAATGATATTATCAAAGTATCTACGGGTATTCGTTATGAAAAATGGAAAATGCAGCCTTCAGGTAGGTTTTAAGAGTTAAAGGCAGAGTCATTTTGTGTTGTGTCTTTCTTTTGGTATTTGAATTATAACTACAACAAATTGTGCGTTACACTCTTCAATATTTTATTACCCCTTTCAAAACTCTCCTAAGAACTGGGTGCTTATAGAAAACAATTTGTTCCAGTATAGACATATCAGTTTACTCAGTGGAGGAGCTGCCTGCCGAGTTAGGTTGATTTCCTATCAGTCTTCAGACAATAAAACAGACTTGTACTGGTAAACGCCAGTTCATACAGCACTCAGCTGAGTTGCTGGGTATAGTTACCTAATTTAGCGTGCCAAACATACCTGGCTCAGTTGTAAACCTCTTCTGATCAACACTGAACAGAAATAAACAGTGTACTGAAAGCATACTACTATCATGCAGGAACAAGATCTGAAAATTCAAATTTGAAGACCTCAAAGATATTCCCACTGACTTCAATAGGCGGCCTGTGTTTGCAAAATCTGCATGGATAGCATGTTGTGTCTGATATTTTTGTCAAATTACAGCATTTCAAATACCTCTGTATTTAAACACATGCACAGGTTGAAGAAGCACTATCACATTCATGAACTCTCTATCAATAATTCCAACTTACAAAATACAACATTGCTTTTTACCTCATCTTGCGTATATAATTATATTAATTTATGCAAACGTCTCAATGAGCAGAGTCTGAATATGCAAATCAATGGACAATAAGTTATCACTGGAGGATATTCATTGGCCTACATTTGTGCATTATGTATGGCCCGAGGCATTTTGTTAGTAACTTCACATTGAGTATTGCTGTACATGAACTACTGTGCAAAGACATATGGTCTCTTCATCCACATTTTTATAGGGCAACAATTCAAACAAGATACATCGCATGGCATTTACCGACTGATCACTGATGCCAACTAAAATGGTGTACTAATTATAGTTAGCAATGCCCGTACGCTTTTAAATGAACTTCCAAACGGACATAACTATCGGATAACTGCCAATGGTAGAATTATCCGTAAACCAGGCAAACAGGCTGCTGCCCCAAGTGTTCCGAATGGTGGAAACAGAGAATAACGGTCTACCCAGCTCAATGGACTGAAAATTGCTCATCTAAACGTTGGCGGATGGACAGATTGGAATGCCAATTTACGGGAAAGGATTTTACTTTGCGTTAATGCCAATATTATTTCGGTTAATGAAACTCATTTATCTCGCAATGACACTATTAGTGTTGAAGGGTTTCGTTGGATCGGTCATAATAGAAGTCTTGCACATGTTGGTGCGACTCATAACCTTTCGAGGGGTTGGAATATTTGTAAGAGAAATTCTAAGCAATGAGTTCTCAATTTCTATTGTAGACAAAGACTATACTGGCATATTGGGCATACATTTTGAGAACAAATATACAGGGTTCACCTTTGTTGTATATTCATGTTATTTGCCCCCTGAAAACTCGCCATGGGGCATAGATGCAAATGAATTCTTTGGTCATCTGCTTGGCAAGCTTTATTTGTATGACAATGTTGACACGGTCATCATATGTGGTGATTTTAATGCACGGCTAGGTAATTTACATGAAAATGTTGACATAGTTGATGATATATCAACAAGGCAGGTGATTGACCCTCATTCAAATCAACACGGGCATAGTTTTTGTGATTTTCTGAGAGAAGCTAAACTCTGTGTTCTAAATGGTCGTTTTGATAACGACAAGAATGATTTTACCTCTATTTCAAGCAGAGGTCGGTCAGTGGTTGATTATATTTGCATTCCACACGAAAGTTTACAATATTGTAGTAATTTTTCGGTTATGAAAATGTCTTCACTTGTTGAGAATTATAACATGTTTGATGCTCTTAGTGATAGATGTAAACTTCCAGATCATTCTCTTTTACTTTTTGATTTTCTTGACCGACCTAGGGGATCGATTAGTCATCGGGATGACCTGTCACCGTCAATGAATATAGACAAAATTAAACGTTTTCGTCTCAGTCAAACGCCAATGAATTTTCTCGACTCTGACGTTGCACGACGTGCCTTAATTGATATTATTTTTAGATTGAAAATTATAGAGATACACAAAAGGAAATTGACGATATTTATGAGAATTTATGCACTTGTATTATTGATGAAATTAATTTGTTTATTCCCTCCTATATCTGTTCAGATGATTCCAAAAAGCGGTTTCTTTATCAAAAGCCATACTGGAATGATGAGTTGCATCTTCTATGGAATAATATGAGAGAAAAAGAGAGAGTTTATCTTCAGTTTCATGGATCCAACACGACAAAGCGCAGGCTTTCGAGAGATTTTAAAATCTCCAGACAGGCTTTTGATAAGAAACTACAACAGTGTGAACGTAACTATAGAAGTAGCCTTGTTGATGATATTGAGTCAGCTTGTACAACAAATCCGAGAATGTTCTGGGATTATCTGAACAAATTGGACCCGAAAAGATGTAAAGGTAAATTTATTCCGATGGAAGTGTATAATAATGATAATGTCGTTATAGATGATGTTAATTATGTTTTGGATAAATGGAAGGAAGATTTTTCTCGCCTGTATCAACCTTCGGATGAAAGCAGCATTGACGAGGAATTTTTCACACAAATGTGTTATCATAAATCTGTATTGGAAAGTAATATGAGGGATCCATTATATGTGGAAAATTATGAATTGAACAGAAATTTTTCTGTTCAAGAAATTGAAAATGTAGTTCGTAAAGCAAAAAGAGGCAAATCGCCTGGTGTCAACAAAATTCCCTATGAAGTGTTGAAAAACAGAGCTTCAATTGAGGTGTTAACTCAGCTATTTCAACTTTGTTTTGACACGGGTAAAATTCCCACCAGTTGGAAGAAATCAATAATCTGTCCGATTCCAAAGGACAGAAAAAATGACCCTCGAATTCCGATGAATTATAGAGGTATCAGCTTATTGTCTACAGTGTTTAAACTGTATAGTTCTGTGATTAATACTAGAATTTTTATATATTTAGAAAATAATAATTTACTTGTTGATGAGCAAAATGGTTTTAGGAAAGACAGAAGTTGTCAAGATCATATTTTTTGAACCTCAATCCTTCGTAATAGAAATGTATATGGACTGTCTACTTTTGCAATATTTATTGATTTGAGAAAGGCGTTTGATAGTGTCGATAGAAATGCATTATTGTACAAACTACTCTTGAATGGTATTGATGGTAAAATGTATGAAAGTATAAGAGAAATGTATACAGATACGTTAGCTTCTGTTAAGCTTAATACATTTCAAACAAATTGGTTTTCTACTAGTCAAGGCGTAAGACAAGGTGATAACCTTTCCCCTACTTTATTTTCAGTGTTTATTAATGATTTGGCTATGGAAATTAAAAATATGCGTAAAGGTGTCAACATTGATAATGAGAATATAAGCATTTTACTATATGCAGATGATATTGTGATCCTTGCTAATAATGAAAATGACATGCAACAGATGTTAAATCATATTGATGACTGGTGTAAGAAATGGAGGATATGTGTAAATAATGCTAAATCGAAGGCTCTCCATTTCAGACGTAAAGGTGTTCATAAAAGTAACTTTGACTTTCATATTGGAGATGTATCTTTAAGTTATTCTAATAACTATAAATATTTGGGAGTTGTACTGAATGAATTTTTAGATTATACGGTAACTGCGGATATAACTTCCGAAGCCGCAAGTAGAGCTCTAGGAGCCCTCAATGTTAAATTTAAGGGGTTGAAAAATATGGGTTTTAGAACATATACAAAAATGTATGAAGCAAGTGTCGTACCGATTCTCGACTATTGCTCTGGTGTTTGGGGATTTTCAAAACTTGATAAGTGTGAATCGGTTCAAAATAGAGCTCTGAGATTTTATCTAGGAAATTAACAGATTCTTTCCCCTCCCAGCTGTTATGGGTGATACAGGATGGAGTTCATGTAGAGATCGTAGATTTCTGAATATGTTGAGATTATGGAAACATTTGACTAATTTAGATGAACATAGAATAACCAAGAGAGTATTTCTGTGGGATTATTCCCTGAATTACATTAACTGGTCCTCAGAAATATATAAAATCATAGATGATATTGATTTGCATGAAGATGTACTTTTTGACTTGAATGTTAATGTAATTGAGGAGAAAATCTTGCGGAAAACCTGTGAAACATGGTTGGAGAATATTCACCATAAACCGAAGCTGCGAACTTATGTTAAATTTAAGTTCAATTACAAAGTAGAAAAATATGTAACGCTTAACTTAAGTCAAAGTCAGCGGTCTTTAATTGCTCAGTTGCGTATGGGTATCCTACCACTTCGTATTGAAACAGGTAGATTTAGACGTGAACCACTAATTGATCGACTTTGTAGATTTTGTAACATGAATGTTATTGAGGATGAAAGTCATTTTCTCTTTGATTGTCACCAATACGATGAAATACGTCAACAACATCTTGGTCAAATGTTGACGACTATTCAAAGGATGCAAAATGAAGAGAAGCTGGATTATCTTTTTTCTGGTCCAGTAAGACAGCTTGCAAATTTTGTTGAAAAGGCGTTTTATAGAAAGAAGGAGCTTTTGTATGTTTAATTTTGATACGATTCATTTGTATAGATCAACTATCAATTCCTCACTTTCTGTTATTGTACTTGTTAAGATGTAACTGGTGACTTATAAGTCCATAGGGCTGGGCAACCTGAGAGTTGCAGGTCACAATAATAAATAAATACTACTACTACTACTATAGTTAGCATTCATTGCCAGTGAACCATAATGACAACGGAAAAAGCATCACCCCCTAATGTTTAATGATTGAAGTCATGATCATATAATATTCTCAATAGACATCTGACTCCCTAGAGTTCAAGTTGTTCATCCGCACTTCCCCGTGAACAGATCCACGATCACCATTGATAACAGTGAGTTTTGGTCAAACCATGAAGGCAAATGAGTTGATGGGGCAGTGATAATTTTAAATAACATGGACATCAAATGTCAAACTAATCATTAGTACTATGTTTAAAACAGAGCAATTGTTTATACATTTGAGTATGAGTTAAGCAGAGTAAGTTGTACAGGAGACTTGGGGCACTGAGGGCGCCAGACTTTCAGCCTTCCACAATAACTAAATCATTATTATCAAATCCAATAATTTGCGTTGATCTGTGAAAGAATTACAGTTATCCGTGTGTGTAATTTTGTCGTGAACGACAAATACTTTTTGAGTCACACACAACACATTTCTAATTACATACTCATCACAAACACAAACATGAAACTCAAAAATACCATGGCATATGCACACAAGAGAGCTCACTAAAGCACGTGGGTGCTACTAATGATTAAGTTTAGGGAGGAATTCAATACCAAAACAGTTGGCATGCCGATGAGTCCCTTGAGACCACGAAGGATGGGGAGGAAAGCCATCCAGTGCCTCTGAATATTCATGAGCTCCATGCATATTCATGAGTATAGCTTTACAAATTCAAGTGGAAAGGTGTGACAGAAGACAACATATTAATTGGTATCTCACCTCTGCATCAATCTTAAAGGAGATCCATTCATCCACTCTCATATTGGCCTTCTTGCCGTCATCTTCACCCTCTCCTTCACTGCTACTTGTGTCCTCCTGTCCATCGGTTGCTGGCTCGTGATAGGCCACATCTGGCAGAGTGAGCGAGTCACTCGGCAGGCGTGCCGGCCCTGCGAATAGCGCCACCGTCACAGGAGACACTACGGTTACGCATCTAGTGTTGGCGATGCGATGTGTCCTACAGAAGAGACAGGAAAAATAAATATTCTGTGTGTTCACAGCTTCATTTAAAGAGAGGGGGTTGTCGGAACTATGCTCAAAGGTTGCCAAGGGACCCCTACGACTGATATAAACACTGTATTTAGTGTACACTGGCAATTGATAAAATTTAAACATGTCTGTTAACAATGAATATTGTATAATTTAAATGTTGCAGCTATGATGTTGCATCTAGAGATCATGCATAAAATACATTGTTTGTAAACAAGAATGTTGCACATGCACAGTTCCGATGACTGCCTCCCTTTAAGAGATGGCAGGCGCAATGTTAGAGCAGGATGTGCTCACTGCTTTTAATATAAGTGGCATCCCTTTTCTGTTATGCCGCTTGAAGTCAACGAATCATATTTACACACTGATTTCATTGTATATAGCATTTAAGTGTATATTCTATGTTTGTTGTTTGAATACTGTAAAGTGGTTTGAAGCATCAACAATACTGACACACTACTTGCCATGCGATAGATAAGTGCTTGCAAAATCAAAAAAGAACAGTATCAACATAGGGGAAGTCACATTCCATCAAACAAACGCATTTACTTTTGAAAGATGAGCAGGAAAGGTTCCGGAAAATAAACAGACACCTGTACAAAAACAGTTTTATTAAATGTGCCTTCTTAACATTTTTTTTTAGGTGACATGTCCGTACAACCTTGCACTTTCATCAGCTACGGTTGGGTGCCTATCTAGGTTGTCTATCAAATCACAGCTGAATCTAATTTTCATGGTCATACCTTGTCATTTCGTCATAAATCAACCAGTCTGTGGGTAGATTTTTCACATTCTGGGCATGTGCATCAGCTACGGTCATTTTTCCAGTCGGAGGCTGACTCAGTACAGACGATGGATGAAATCTGACTTTGGACTCTTTCCTGTCAGTGACAATTAACAGAATTTCAAAAGGAAGAGAGATGAGAAATATTATCAGTGAATGGTACAGGTGTTTTACACTATACACAGATGTTGTTTCTTCAAATATGGCCGTGAATTATAGCTGACACTTGAAACAATGTTTAATAATTCCAGCATACAAAAGGAATATTTGGAATAAATAAACTTAATGGCCTTTTCAATGGCCCTTTGTCAAATAATCCAAGCCCAGAAAAGTCTGATTTTTTTCAATATTCGATCTACTCACTGTGTCATCAGCTGTACTCTCTCCCTATCCACACGGATCAAATTGGGATACATGCCAGCACAGAGGGCAGCCTTCACAACAGCCCAGTTTTCAGAGTTGGAATTCAAATCCCTGATGTCACCTCCACCTCTGGCCCTCACAAACCCACTGGCTCTGAGCTGGCCAAGTAACTGTGTCCTGTCATAGAAAATATCACAGTTATATCTTTCTACAGTTTGTTAGTTTTACAGACCTGTTTATAAAAAAATTGCACATCTAAAAAGTCTTAATTTTACTGTGACAGTATACTTTTATCCTGACAAAATGATGGACAACCTTTGTCATACATACCGCATTCCGACAACCATTTCCATTGTGGCCTGTGATATGTAGTTCTTCTCACAGAAGGTTCTCTCCCAGGAATCAGATCTAGCTCTCTGCCATGCCTGGTCAACATCAAATGAAATTGTAAATTATATGTGGTTTTGAAAGCATTCACACAGTAGATTTACTTTATACACTGATGCTGTCTAATTGAGAAGGGCAAATATTTACAAAAGTCTAGAGAAATAAAATAACCAGCAAGAGATGTAATGCTTTGGATCAAACTTGACTTTTTAGGACCGAGAGAGGGCTGTGCAGGAAAAGCCTAACCTTTGAAGGGCTTTTCAGCAGTATGATTTACCAGTAGGTCAATACAGACATCATCTTGTCAGGATCCATCATATAAACATGTGTTTTATCATATATCATTTGCACTATTTTTATACTCTGTAATCACATTCAAGTGAAAGTAAATACTTTTTCTATGATCTTTTGTCCCGTAAAACTTTTCAAAATATGGTCAATAATCTGTGTCTTTTCATTGGTGACAACAGCTGAAAGTCTATGAAAATTGTGCAAGACTTTCACTAACAAAATAATAGATTTAAACTGCGGTGGGAGAGTACATTATGTATACTACTAGTCAATGTAAATTTTTTTATGCAGAATCACTGCTGCCTAATATTATGGATTGACAACAAATTTAGAATCTTGGGCTGATCAGTTTATAAATTTCATGCAAAGAGACAGCAACTTCAAACTGCAACAAGATGACTAGCAGTTCATTTGTCTGTGCACTGACCTCATTCTTGCAAATAGGGTTGGAGTGTGATATCGTAAACCACAGCATGAGCGTGATGGCCTTTCTCTATTGCAGTACACAATGAATGATGCGAAAAATGCACACATCATTTGAGGACAACATGTATTCTTTCCTGGCCTGACTTCATAGGTTTGTGATAATCAGTTCAAAGATGAAGACATATACAAGATATTTCTTATACAGGCAGCCTACATACAAACAGATGCCAACTCAGCCTTGCTTTATTACTGACCTGGAAAGCTCTTAACAAGGCCATGTGGTCACTGTTGGTGCCTGCTGCAAATTTCTTCCTCACCATTAATGCCGCTCGCTTCTCTGATGGCCTGTTTGGCAAAACAACTGTGAAAACAAAAGGAGGATTTAATCAATATTCTACTCCATGGAAACAAATTTACTGCCTGCTCCTGCCAGCATGCAGTCCTTCAAATTTCATTTGTTTCGTTCAATCATGAAAAGATCAAGAATTTTGGACTTGTAGTAAAATGTGTAAACGGTTAAACCTCACAAGAAAAAAAGAATTTCAGTGAATAAGACAGAAATGACAGAACTTACATGGATCCCTGTAAGCTAGAGCACACACAATTGTCAAGATAGGATCAAGGCATTTCAGCACTACAGAATATAGCACCATTTTTCCAAGTCTCGGTTCAACTGGTAAGTCAACCAGGTGATGACCTATTTCAGTCAGATATTCCCAGTTGTCGATAGCATCAATGCTCTTTTTTTTTTAAGGGGAGAGAAAAGAAGAGGAAATTACACTAGATAAATATTTTGTGTTCATAAACGCACAATGTTTTGATTATTGCACTCCAAAATCGTGTGTTCAAGAGTACCACAGAAACTTTTTCAGAAGATAAGTCTTAGGACTCCCTAACTCTTTCACCCCCAGTTCCCTGTATACAGGTCCAACTTTACCATAGAAAACAATGGATTTGGGACAAACCATGGTGGTGAAAGGGTTAAATCTTGCCACTCTTTGTTGATAAATAGCTTATGCAGATACATACAACAGAAAAATTTAAGTCTTCACTTCAGAGGTCACCATGCAAAGTTTGGTGCTAGAGAAACAAAGTACCTAACATTTACCGATATTTTAAATTCAAAATGGCAAAGAAGATTTTTTTTTATTTTTGAACAACAAAGACTGTAAAGACTTTTTTCTCCAAGAGCTTCAAAATGAGCCCCCACAAGTGGTAGACCAAAAAAGAATTGCAAAAATTTAGGAGTCCAAATATCTGTCCAAAAGGCGCTTTCTACCTTAATCTACACATAAAACTAGAACAAACACTTCATTATCTTGTAGCTGTTGAAGGCAGGGCATCTACATGTAGGATATCCATGGACTGTGCGTGTACATGTCAAAATATATGTTTCATTAAAAGACACTGGCAATGCAGTTCTTGCAAAGATACAGATGCCTGTCACCATTACATTGCTGTCACATGTTGTACTTGAATTTCACACATAGAATACCATCTGATTCATTCAAAACTTTGTAATGGTTACTTGGGGATCGAAGCAAAATTCATTCATTTAAAATTATTATTATACTTCACAGACAGAACTCTGGATGTATGCATATGTACTTACCTTGAGCAGCTGGACTGCATTGCGCACAGTCAAAAATGCTGGCGGCTCTGGAGCCTTGGTCAAGAAATCTGCGATGGGCGTATTCATTGGTGCCAACAGTTTGGTGTGCAAACACAGCTCCTGATTAATTAGGGCAATTAAATTTGATTCAAAAAATTTGGTTAATAAAGTGTTCAAGGATTTCGAAATGAAATAATGGATACTGAGCATCTTTATGAGTACAAGTGATAGCTGATACCAAACAGCGCCCTCAGAGCAAGCTTTCAAAGAGCTTAAAATGAAATGATGGATATCGAGCATCTTTGCAGAGCACGTATGATGGATGACACCAAACAGCACCCTAATGACACTGGAAGCGGTTGAAAAAAATAGTTTCCAATCGGTGAAATCTTGAAATGATGGATCTTGCCACAGAAATGAGGCCAGACCTTTTCACAGGCAAACAGGGGTAAAAGACAGAGGTCAACAATCTCAAATGACTTACTTGAAGCGGTACTCTGAGAAGTTCTGGAGACTGGAATTGCATCAGACTTTGATAACGAGCACGACTGAAAAGGTGGAAGCATATACCAGGTCTGCATCGACCAGCTCTGCCAGGCAGACGAAAAAAGCAAAGAATGTAGCGAGGACTTTAATACTATTGGGGATGACCTTTCAGAGTAAAGAAATTGCTGATTTTTGCCACGTTCTTCTAATTCTAAAAACAATGTATATCTTTATGTATAGTAGCATTCTCCCTGTGAAAATAACTTGTATTGATCATCTGTGCATACAAACAGTAAAAGGCAGACAAGAAATGTGAGAAATGGCTATGGTACACGTAGGTTGCATATCTGTGTAGTCCTGTCTCACTTCTTTTGCTGTTGGTGATCTCATTCGAGAGGAATGAATTTCAGAGTACGTATATTGATAACATTGAGTCCTGGCAGCAGACAACATGTTTAAATCACAACAGGAAAGGAGTCACATTTCATGCAATATGGAATCTATGTTCATATCTTTTCTGTTAGCAAGTCGAAATACTACAAGTAATTGTGTGATTAAGTCACGACGGGGAATTCACAGCAGTGTCAACATCTCTCACCTGCCCATTCTCTGTTTGCTGCTTGCTTTGGAAATCCAATTGTTTTTCAACATAGACACGCCTGTCAGTGCATCAAAGGATTTCTGTAATGGGAGGTATTCAATATTGGAAATATATGTACAATTGTAGGGTGTACTGGATTGGTCTTCTTTGTACTTGTGTATACAGTACAGGTCCACGCCTGGAACCAGAACCACTCTGTTAACCCGTTATCAGGGCCACACAAGTCAAACCAGTGTGTTTGGGCAAAAACAGGGTGGTTTAAGGGTTAAAAGCAAAGGTAATAATAACAGCTCAGAAACCTTGCACTATGTTTTTGATTTCTTTTGTATACTTTCCAAATTCAAAGTGATATTTTCCTCATGGTGTTTTCCTCTGCATAAACATAAGACCATCAGAAATTTACTTTTTCAGTATTCAGGTACTGGAATTTCTTGAACACAATTCACTTCACATTATTTTCCAATGAAAACCTCACAGTAATTACCATATGCTAACAGTAGAAGAATCTGAGACTCTGGTAGTATGAAATAATTTGCTATGATATCACAGCAAAATATACATACCTCTTTCACTTTACCAGCATCAATGACAAACACAATATCATTAATTGTAACGCTTGTCTCAGCTATGTTGGTTGACAAAATCTGATGGAAAAAATAAACAAATCATAACAAAAACAGTTCAATAACTTTTTTGTAATTTTTTATTGTTGTACAACATATACAACACATTTACACCACACTATCCCTACCCACAAAGTCTCAGTATTCCATTGATTTCATACATGAAAATGTAGAATGGGTGCACTTTCAAAAGGCAGCTTTTTTGTATATTTGAGTCAACCCTTTGAGCACCAAAGTCAATTTTTGTCGCCCTTATAAAATATACCTCAGTCAATTTTTCACATCCATTTTTTGAAGATTTTGTCCCCCAGTCAATTTTTCGTCAGATTTTTGCAAAAATTTTTATAAAAAACTGTGGCCAATGAAATGTTGTGTCCATTTGCTCCAAAATTATAAAAAAATACCGCAATTATTTGGTGTCGCTCAAATTTGATCAGAATTGGTATATTATATACCAGTATGGGTATTGTTTCTATCTATTCAGAGCAGGAAAATTCTACGCTGATGTTATGACAATGATTTCTGCACAGTACAACCAGAAAAACAACAAGAAATATTTAAACCAGCAAAAAAAGAATGACAAAAGTAAATAAGGTCTGAAACTTTAGGTACTGGAGTTCAACTTTAGCAACATGCATAGCAGAAACAGTTAGTCCCTCTTAGTTGGACAATAGACAGTCTTCCCCCCTCTACTGTCTATGGTTTGATCTGGTCTGTTAATATGTAACAGTTCATAAACAATGACAGGAAATGACTCAAGCCTATTTCAGACACTGGCCATCACTCTTGCACATTTGCAGGATTTCGCTTTTTCTTACCTCATATGCACATTTTTGACACTGACAAGTTCATTTGAACAAATTCACATCTCAACCTCTGCATCTACCTGTACACCAAATACTGAGATGGTAGCTTTGGCGGTATGGGAGCCTTTGTGTGTGACGGACATACATCCGCACATACCCACAAATATACAGACATCAGACTCATCATATAAGCTCTTTTCGTATTTATATACAAAACCAAATATGAGCTAAAATATACAGAAAAGTTCATAAAAATTGGTAAAATGTTGCACTAAAATTTTGGTGGGAAAAAATACAGCACTCAAGGGGTTAAAATGCTCTACAACACATTTAGTATGTTCTAGAAAGTACATGTATTGTCTAATGCACAAACTCCAGACAAACAAGTATTTTTACTCACTATTTTTCTACAGCCTCTTGGTGGAGTCCTGAAGACGCGTTTCTGGTCTTGCGTTTGCATGTTGGAATGCATGGTGTAGAGGACGTACTTGCTGTTGTTGGCAAATCTCTTCTCGTCACACAGTAACTTGTCCCTCAGGGTGACTATCTCGTCATAGCCAGGTAAGAACACCAACACAGCTCCTGAGACACGAGAATGAATCGTGGCAGTCACAGCACTATCATCATGATTTGTTTTATGACACGACAAACTCAACATTTCACAAAAAATATTGGTTTTCAAATCACACCATCGTGTATGGTTCTCGGGGACAAAATCTTCAAAAAATGGATGTGAAACAGGACATTAAAACTGTTTTCATATTTTGTAAAGTTATTTTTGTCCCTTTTTGTTACTGATACACTACGGATACAGGATGACTGAACGGCAAAGCAGTTTTGTAAGTTGAAATTTTTGTTCTTCTTTCTCATTCGCTTTTTGCTGCTTGCATGTATCTGTCATAATAAGCAAACAGATTTAAAACGTACCGAGTCATTGTAAAGGACATAGTCCCCACATGATGAATAAATTTGGAAACAATTGACAGAAATCATGGTGAAGTGAAAATGTCATCAAGGTATGTCCAGAAAATGGTTGAGAAAGTATCAACCTTGTATTGATGAGCATGTGCACTGCTGATGTACCAAGTACAAATGGAACTAGCTGAGCTAACTTTGTGTTGGGTAATACATGTGACTATAAGGTATGAAAATATCAGAACAAAATGGGCGTCTGGAGGCCATATTGGATTGTATCATAAAACCAATCTACCAGTATATGTATGTCATAGTTTATCATCCTTGTACCAAGTTTACAAGAAATTGACCATGGCCTGTCTGAGATATCTGTGTGGACACAGACACAGAACTCAATCTGTAAGTCCCCCCCCCACGACTATAACATACATCATTAAACATCTGAAAACAAACAATAAACATCAGCCAACGAATAATAAACATAAGAATCAGTCACAGCACCTACCTTCTTCAGAAAAACTACAGATGTAATTGAGAAGACTGACAACCAGTTTAAGGTCGACTCTCTCATCATCAAAACTGTGATGGTATATTGACAGAAGTTCTTTGTCTTCTTTGCTGATGTCCTTTGATTCACTGACAAGTTGTGTCTCATCACTGCATGACAACTCTGACGCTGCTCTGAAAACATAGAAGGCAGAACAGACATGACCCTTTATGAGGTTGGCATGACTTGCTTGACCCTTGTACCACCATGGTTTGGCCCAAACCTATTGTTATTAATGATGAATTTGAACCTGTTTACAGGGAATTTGGGGTGAACAGGTTAAACTTTGGGTGTAATTATTTTTATTCAATTCTCATTACGCTTTGTTATATCTTGCAATATGTTTTGAAAAAAGACAGAGAAAGACTGAATACAGGGGAAAAAATGCCTGATTTTATTTGTTGGAATTAAAATATTTAACTGCACGTACCTTCTATGAACTGCTACATTACTATTGAACAAGTCATCGTTGATGACACAGTCCCCACTTGTTAATGGGTATTTTGATTACAGGTCCTCAGAGAGGATAGAGTCCTCTTCATTAGGTCTGTGATAAAAATACTTTTGAATGACATTAACTGAGTTGTTACTTACATGTGTGCTTCAATAAGTTCAACAATGTCACTCCTGTTGAATTTCTTAGCCCAGTCAAGGGCAGTCCAGTCATTGGATGATCGGACATTGACATTGGCCCCTAGGTTGAGTAGTTTCTCCACCACGTCAGAGTTGCCCCTACCAGCAGCAACCATCAGTGCAGTGGCTCCAGTCTCAGTGTGTGAGTAGTCGACTGTAGAGAGAGAAAGTCAGAGATGGTGTGTGATACTGAAAAGTATGGTATGCTGAAATTCACACATCTCCTTCAAGGTAGTATGCACCTCAAAAGTGAAAGACTTAAACTATTTGCTCAAACTTTCCACAATGAAATTTTCAACCACAATCTTACTAAATCAAGAATAAAAATCAGGGTTCACCATGCAAAGTTTAGTGCTAGAGGAACAAATTACCTGACATTTATCGATATTTGAAATTCAAAATGGCCGCCATCCCTGAGTTACATGTAACTCTAAACTAGTCTACACCTAACTTACTTGTGCATCTGTAAGCTCACTTTGAAATCAAAATATCTAACTTAACACTAATAGCCTTTCTATAATACTGGACAATTTAACTGCTGACCTGCAGCCACAACCTCCCTTCAAAACTTTACTTATGTTTTATCACTGATAACCTAACCAGAAGTGTAATTTCTGACTTACCACTGACATTCTCGCTGTGGATCAGATGGAAAAGCTGGGAGAATGAATCTTCGCTTCCTTTCAGCCAGGCATCTGTGATACAATTATCCATTT
>LD346926.1:144145-160262 GCA_001465055.1 Ptychodera flava | reverse complement strand
AATTCCATATACTAAAGCAAGTGTATGTTGGAAAATGTTTGTTTCGGCGATCCGGCACGCCGCCATCGAAGATATCCCATAATGCATTGCTCCATGTCCAACGCATACACCGGAAATCGGCGCACTTGGTGTCAAGTCATCAAGCGGATCGCTCATCCTATCTCGCCGCATATGACGCGATGATGACGAATGCGTTATTTCCCAAGTTAGTAAATAACATGCTAATCCCTCCCCACTTCAGTGACAGACCATCCCCAGTCAGTCAGTCGGTTGTCTCTTTTTGATCAGTTTTTATCGATTATGATTAATAAAATCATATTTTACACTTCTCTGGAAAGGGAACCTCATAATAATACGAACGTAGTGTTTCCACGCGGGGCGGGCTGTAGCTGTGGG
Organism: Ptychodera flava; assembly: GCA_001465055.1. Taxonomy (NCBI): domain Eukaryota; kingdom Metazoa; phylum Hemichordata; class Enteropneusta; family Ptychoderidae; genus Ptychodera; species Ptychodera flava. The sequence continues at coordinate 159,866 of LD346926.1, read as the reverse complement.
TCCATAGCTGTGGTGTTTTCAGACGGGATTCATACCTTTTGCGATTATTATGGTTAAAAATCGTAAAACCAGCCCGTAAAAGGCAGAAATCCCGCCTTTAAAACACCGCAACTATGGACCCAATCTCTGTCACAGTACAGAGATTGTGCGAGGATAATTATAATCTACCTAGGGAATCGCAGCAGCAGCCACACTAAATTTGCCTGCAGCAGAGAATGGTGGGGGCGCCCGGTGAACTACTCTGAGACCCTCTAGCTTTGTCAGAATTATCTACGCTGCATTGCTGCGGAACTTCCAGTTTCTCTGCATGGAGATTGCTATGGACCCACAGCTGGGCGGGCTGTTGACAGCGTTATCTGAATCATCTAATGAAAACATAGTTGTCCGAGAGGATTGAGAATACAAGGAAATCTTCAGATTGTCAAGGTTACGAAAAGTTTTTGTTTTGTTGTTGTTTTTGCCGCGGTGTGTTTTAGTGACTTGTTTCAGGTCGTCACGGTTGTTTGCGTTTTGCTTATTATACGGCATACTTTTAGCACAGTCGTCTGTGTTCTATTCCGCTCTGCGCCTGTGCGCCCAATAGACGTGAGTACATTACATATGCCTGAGGCATATGTTTACAGGTCTATGGAGCGCATAGGCGCAGAGCGGAATTAAAAAACAGGTGTCTGCGCGTTTAGCATGCTTTTTGTCAGGTTTTGCGTCAACTTTTGTTTGGCACCATTGCTTTCTTAAAATTTTCGTATCGGGAAGTTACATGAGCTCGGACTCTGAGAGAAATAGAGGCAAACGATTAAAATACATAGGTGAGCCCGATCTGATCTTTTGAACTCGCGGAAACATTTTCAGTTCAATGAAATTCCGTCATAATGCAACGTTTTACATTATTAATTAGTTCAATATTATTTAATAAAATCAGGTATAAAGTAGTGACGTTTCCACCATTGCGCGTGATATTATCGTTGCTGATTTGTCAGTAAGTGTTAAAGTTAAACAAGTCTGAAAGGTGGCAAGCTGCATCACTTAAAGGGACATAAGCTGTAACTTGTGGCAAGTTTTTTCAGGATTCTGCCTCTGTATATCAACTACCCTGTCTGACTCTAAACTGTTTGTTATGCTGAAATTTCGAGTATTCTTTGTGTGTAATGATCATTGTTTATTGTTTTCAAATGAATTCTAGTCCGGACTTGGATACAATTGTCAACAATACCAATGGAGATTATACTAATAGGTTGTGCTGATATGCTAAATACTTAGCATTAAATTACAGTTTAGAGATTCAATGCAGAAAGTGTAGGGAAACCACAAAACAAAAGTTCTGAAAAAATAGCCAAAAGATACAGCTTATGGAGCTTTAAAATTGGTTCTATCAGAGGAGAGAGCACGAAAGGGGCTTACTGCTTTTAAACCCACCTGAATATACCCTATAAGACTGCTCTACTAACTAATTTCATCCTTATATCGTAGGGCGCTCATCATGAAAGTAAACGGAGCGTCCTATCTGGTGAGATGAGACTGACCCTTTTTCGAAAGTCTAAACGTCTTTTTGCTATTTGGCCTACTTCATATCTATTATTTCTTTCAAGATGTTAATGGCACTGAACAAGGTTGACGTTTCTAAAGCCTGATTCTAAATCCCCTTCACGTATTGAAAACAATTATCAAATGCCATCATTCGGCGATGTTTTAAATCATGGATTGCTGCTCGTATGAGGAGCGCCACCAAGTGTCGGGCGACTTCACATCGCGCCCTAGCATATACGGTCTCCATCAAAGCCACGGGATGGTTTAATTTGTTGCGAACACTTTGTCCGAACACTTTGTCCTTCTTTACAAATTACAATGAAATTCAAAGGGTAAATATTTATGATAATGACCTGATCATAATTTTCGTTCACCATAAGTTAAGGCAGATTCTCGCGAATGCGACTTTCGGTCTTCATGGTACAAACAATGATGTAATTACAAATAATTTAAAACACAAAATCTCGGTTTCTTCACTGCAAGGGGCTTGACTGTGACGGTTAATAAATATCTGCTAATAATAATTCCTCAGTCTGAAGGTATTGCACGGTCTTCCACAGGCTGGAAACACAGGAAACGCGAGAATAGGATATACTGAACCATTCCACCTTCACACTAGTAGCGATGCCAATGATCCTAGAATAATCTAAATTAGATTAAAAACCATATCGGATATATATTAAAAGGACAGAATCTGTGTCGCAGAATATATTCCTTGTCAATTTCCTATGATGTTTATTAGGTCAGTTTTAAGTTATTGTTTTGCATCTTCAAACATAAAAAAGAGGGCGCGCTACACAAACTGCCTTCAGTACTACATACTGACAGAGAACGAGAACGAGACAGTTCTTTCTGGTACGTAATTTTGTGCTGTTTGACGTAGTTGATACTGAAACGAACTACAGACCTCAACATGAAAGCCGTTGCGAGCTCATGTTTTACAAGTGCTACATTTATACTTGAGTTTTTTTCTTTATTTGAGTTCATTGTAAGATTTAAAGAACTCCAAGGCGTTTCTGCCCCTTACAAGGGTGCAGGCTTTGGGGCTTTTATTACGAATTTAATTTCAATGGACACATTAAGATATTTAAGATTGTTTTAACGGCGAGATTTTTCTCTAATTCTGAAAACGACTGTTGCATGGCGCTGTCGGAGTCGATCGAAACAACGCAATTTTAGAAGTTCGAAAGATTGAACTACTTGCGACACAAGGACGATTTCACGAGTCGTCACGAGTCGTCCATTTCATAATTTAATACGTAATTCATTTACTGTTAGCTGCACTAAACTTCATTTTCAGTCTCAGGTCCGTACAATTCAAGGGACGGGTCGTGCTTTTCGACAGGCAAATTATGAAATTTTCTCCTTGAAACCCGATTGTAAATATTTAAAATTTGACAGCAGACTCGCTCTCTTCCATTGGGTATTATTTGTTTCTATGGCAACACGAGTACAATTTTTTTCTCTCACAGCTTTCCTGTTCCGTCTCTTCTCTGTCATTCTTCGAAAAATAAATACTCCGTTGTATTATGGAAATAACAAGAAACTTGAAAGGGACTCGGGCACATATGGCGATGAAAGTGTTTGCTTTCGTGCTTCCCTTCCCGTAGTAGAATCGTCCGGTCCTCGATTGTGTGTGTTTTAAAACCCTAGGGCGGCAATTCGAGTCCCACGCTTCCATTCAGCAACACATCAACCAGAAAATTAATTTTCTTAACTCGGTCACAGCTTTCATTGCACTCGCGTCAACGTCATCAGCGCCGGTTACCTCTTTCTGAACGCAAACAAGAAAAGTCCACAAGCATCGATGCATAGAATTTATCGACTTGCGTTGACTGTGGTTTGCTTTTACTCACCATAAAAATCATCCGAGGCACACAGAGGGATCACGTGATAAGTAGTGAACACATCCATCGCTCAGATTCAGACCATTAACTTGTGTACACGCCATTCCAAGGTTTGGCGTTCAATTTGGAATAAAGTTATATATTGACTGACGATATCGACCGCGGTGTAGCTGCTTATGTAGTATAGTTTACTCAGTTTGAAATGAACATGATTCATCTTAACGCAATTCAGTCCCATTTTTGGAGGGGTGGGGGATGGGAGTGGTTACGTCACCGACTCAAGGTATATCAGGAATCACTTGCAACTAGAAATCATGCTACGAGAACTCATGTTTTTTCAAGAGGCTTGGATCCTGACGAGATTGAAATAATAATCAAGTGTACTCAGGCAGACGAAAGTAATTATTGCGAGGTCCGTGAGGAATGTTACGCATAAATCTAACATAACGCATATTTCCCTTAACTTGAGAAATAAGGTGGATCGCACGGTACCTAGCTTCTTTAATGTTATTTATTTGTTTGTTTGTTGCGATTCAAAATGGTGCAAATTTGATTGGTTCATATTTTCTTGCTAATGACGTTCAAGAGGTTTAGAGAAAGCTAAATTTAGAATTGGATATTGCTAAAATACGAACAAAGTTTTTCTGGGCTTTAGTCTCTACAACGATCCTGTACAACTCATAACACGCGATGGATTGTTTAAATTGCCCGCGGTGACCGTAAGTTTAACAATCGAACAACGATATTAATATAAGTCTGACTGACAGAATGGTTGAATGCTTTTCATGTTACGTTCCCAAACGTTAGAAACAATCTCAACTACAATATTATCCCGATAGTTTGTTTTGCTGCTTTTTATTCACAATAGGCATGCACATGATTTTCCTCACGTCGATCGGATGCTCTTAATCACAGTATTGCTTCCATAACTTCCGCGTTTATCACACCTCCAACCTTAGCTCTGCTCTGTTAAAATACGAATTTATAATTTTCAGATAATTAGTAAGTTTGAATAAATAATTCAGGAAATTATAATTGTTATTCCTTTGTGATCGACTGATGGACAATTTACATTCGCACAGAAAATACAACATCGTCTGCAAATGGACATCACGTTTTTGTGAGATTAACGGACTCCGATATATCACTATACGCTAATCGAATTAGTTATATGTACACAAAGACTTCTGAATATTGATGGCGTAAAATTTAACCATCGACGTCTTTTTAATAGTTTGGTTCATTTGTTGACGTATTATGTAAATTAGATCGACCGAAAAAAAGCTAATAAGCTTGTCATCTCGTTAAAGTAGGTTGCTCATTAGCTGAGCAGAATAATTCCACTTTCGGTGTCCTTTCCATAGTAGGTGTACGTTTCAAAGTCAATATTAACTCGAAGCTTTGCCACCGCTAGTTTCCCAGAATGCACTGCGTGATTTGGCTGTGTCGCCTGCGTGACCAGTCACTTCAATGTATACCACCCAAAGTTGCTGATTCTTTCCGGCGCCAGCTTAGCACGTCCACCTAGGGAAAGTTTGTCGATGTCGGTACTACGACGAGGATCTGCCGGAAACGTACGTGACCAATTTTGAATCCGTTTTCAGAATCACCTCCGTTGTGTACGCGAATATTGTTTAGCAACTGAGAACGAGTGGGTCGATTTCGCGACTTTTTAATCATAGCAACAGCTCACAGGGATCGAAGATTTAATTTTTTTCCTACTGTGGATGATTTCGAACGACAAGTGTAAAGACTCTCTGGACGTCACATTCCGGTAAATATGTGTTTCTGAGGCTATGAACCTGCCAGAACCGTCCTGGGCGAAAGAATGGATACCGTTATACCGCATTTAGTACATTTGCGAAATTAAGATAATCATCTCTGTAGAGCTCATGTGTCCAGCGTCGTTGAAATCAGATTGTGTCATTCAAACATTTTTCGACCGTACTGTTGTAATTTTCGGTAAGTATTCTTTTAATTCCTTAATGTGCCGATGTTAGTGCTACATCGGGTCATGGCCATCACCCCCAAAGCAGAGACATTGTACGCCTGACCCTGTTGCGAGAAATTACTTTACTAGCTTGCTAATTTACTACTGTGATCACGTCATCATCTAAAACGGTAGATGTCTGCGATGATGTAAATTGACCAATGGTTTAGGAAAGCGAACTTTTTTGTGAAGTTGAGTCAATGCACGATTGTGTGACCATACTTGCAAAATCACTGCGTGTTTTGTCTCTGTTTTTATTTGCTACCGCTAGCAAAGTCATTCATTGCAGCGTGTTCATTCCGCGCGTCTTTCGCATAAAAGAAGCACTAGGAATTCGCGCGTGTTGTATTTCTCGCGTGGAATGCGACGGGACACAGCCAGCCCTCAGCGGTGATGGCCTCCCGAAATTCAGAAAACGTCCGTCTCTGGGATACGATGTCGGGCTCGACACAAACACCACTTGTCAACGTGACGAGCATAATATACTAAAAGTGAAGGCGAGAGAGAAAAAGCCGTCAAAATTGACCGGCGCATCACTTGTCTAAACCGAAGACACATTGGACCATGCCATTCGTATATAAATTTAGCCTCAGTATGTTGAAGCATGGAACAACCCTGTCGTCCTAGAGTATCTGATTCAGCGACATAAAATCGATAGCAGTTTCGGGTAACTGCAGAAATTTCATAACGGAGAAATACAATACGGGGGCGTCATGGCGTAGATATGCAGCAGGACGAAAGCGAACAGCCCAGTCCATTTCAGCACAGCAAAAGCCAACCATCGCTGCTTTGCTGATTACAGGCAATTTGTTTTTCTCTTTCCATTACTTACCAGTTGCACGTAAAATCAAACAGGATGATTATGGTTGAAACACGAGTAAAACACACGTACTGCGAATTGCTCTTTGGGTGGGCTCACTGTTCCTTGTAGCAAAACAGACCGGGAAAGTCAGGGCCAACGGATGTTTCTTCTCACTTCATTGACGTTTGATGCATTTTCTTTTAATCCATCTAACAGAAATAGAAAAATCAAACTCGTAGAAGATGCATACGACATGTCAGAAAGATGCAAATTGACACCATGCATAGTTTTATGGACCTAGGAGGCGGTGCTCTAGCAATTATTCTCCCTCTAAAATCTGCAGAAATATGTCGCAAAGCATTGCGCTCCACGACAAGCCACGGCCGCCGCTGGAATTCTCCCTTCATTGAATAGGTTTATAATTTTGATCACCCTCAATAAGTGTAACTGCCGATGCTCGTATTGAATTAATTTAACGGGCATTGTATCATTTCCTTTCCCTGTCATGACATCAACCCGAGGCCACCCTGGTCCCATCACAGAGAATGTGACCCTGAAAGAAACGACCTTTCGATTATGTTATTAAACTCCATCTTTGAAATATGGCATATTGTAGTCGAAATCACTCATATGCCTTGGCCTTCTCTATAGCTACATATCTTTAACACTTTTCTCTAAATAAGAAACCTTAGCTGGACGTCAAGTTTGGTGTTTGGACCCTTGATGACTGTTAAAGATGTGTGAATGGCAGATAAGCCTCGAATGGCTCTGAGACACAACTGCAAATTAAACATTTCGTAAACTTTGCAAGAAACGTAAAGCTTTATTTAAAATTAAACCAAACGAAAGTATTCACTATAGACGATTCCTGTCTCCATATTTACCTGTAGTTTGTCTAACACCATCGCGTTTAAAAACATAGAACCTTCTGCTGTCGCGAGGTTCAGGCGCTTCTGTTCGTATCATCACAATATTATATCATGACAAACATATCGGGTGTAGAGTTTAATATGTTAGTAACATGATACTTGGTTTGTGTCTCTCAAAAACTTAATTGTTAAATAGGTAAAATTGTCCACCAGCTACCACGTAACACAATGCCGTGACAAAAATTTGAACTCGCTGAGATTTTTATTCCTTTCATTTTGTTTATCTCAACAGTCCATAAATTGACTTAAACGATGTCGACAGTTAATGTTCTATAATTCCGCGTCCTCTAGTGCATTGCAGGAGGGGTGTATCAATCGTGTCTATTTCTCATAGGAGTTCAGTTACATTATTTTCAAAGAGAGATCACATGAGGTTGATATATGTATTGTAGCCTTTACAACAATCTTTCGCAAGTTATTATTCACTCTTAGGGTTCAAAGGTCAAATACGTAAGAAAGCAACCCGATACAGTTAATATGGAACGGACGTGCATTTTTACAGATTGGTTTAATTGCCCATTCAAGTCATTTCTCATTTCTTTGATTGGCTCTTCTGAACTCGGTGTTTGGCCAAATTAAACACGATTGAAACCGAGTGACTTTCATGATCGATTCTGCTCTATGTTCGTTGCAGAATTGAACTGCTTGTCCCGGGATATAATTCGTCAGCCAATATTGACAATTAGAGGCGTTTCATGCGTGATCGAGTGTGGATGTGAGCACGGTGTTAAAATGCAAATGTATTACCTCAAAACGAAAATATGTTGGATCACAGGTCAAATGCAACATTTTTGAAATATTGTGTCCTGTTCATTTAAACAGAGCTTAAGGTGGGTTTTATTCATAAGTGAAGGAATATAAACGATTTTTCTGTTGATAAATGCTTACGTACACCATGGTTTTTGTCGGCTAAGTTATATCGGAAAAATTGCCAATGTGATGTACGGTCGCTATATCATTCAGGGAAATATTCGAGAGAATATCATACGATACGATACGATACGATACGATACGATACGACAAGAACTGGTGTCCATCAAAATGTTCACTGGCGCTTTACACAGTGTCACATGGTTACGCTCTCTCAAAAAAGTAGGCATTGAGTCTGGATTTGAAAGCTTCAGTACTTAATGCAGAACGAATATGACCAGGCATGCTTATATCATACTGGGCGAAAACAGTAAATCCATCAATTGCCATTTGGTTCAGGTACACAAGTAGTTCATATGAATTTCATTTCCTTTGCAAGTTTTGATGGGAACTAAATCACTGGTATCAGTAAGTTATTTGCAGAATCAATCTTGACAAAGCAACAAATACAGATGGATGTGTTATGCAAAATCCTGCCTTCGTTAAAATAAAACAGATTTATGGCGCACCAGTATATATAGTAACTCAGACCTGCTTTATTTGAAGGTAAATCGACGTTCAGTATTGAACAGACTGCAGATTCTCAGAGTTGAAGCAATAAAGAAGTGTGAGTGCCATTATCCTTGGCAAGGACTAATAAAACACTCGTGAACATTTTAATGATTATTTACTCACTCACAGCAATCAACTTGAAGGGAATTCAGAGAGCTAGTGGCCAGGATAATGTTGCTCAAACATTGCAGTATTAAGAACTCTTGATGCGACCAGTTTCGCTCACTCGGTCACACGCCGTGGGCTAGTGTTTAAGCCTTCGTGTACTAGTTCGTGTAAAATATATTTTTATAATACGTGGTATGACGACATGCTATAAGGTCCAACCAAGTCAGCAATGCCACCTCTTATTATGTACACAAGAGCACATGCCAACTGATATGATTTTTGTCATAGCTGTATTATTCTTCTTATGAAGGTGTAGCGCAGACTATAGTATAGAGGTAGGAAGTCTACCTCCATTTGCACATGCGTACTTACGATTTCGGAATGTGTGCTTTTTGCCTATTAATTGTTCTCTCTGACTCCGAAATGAAAAGGACACGCTTTGTTCCAAGGACACAGAAAGCCCAAGAGATAACGTGATGGCGATGCACGTGGGTTGGTTTCTACCGTGGTCCATTCAAATTCCATGTTTGACTATGAACGAGCTCGACAAATTCAGTCAGTACTGCGCATGCGCCGTATTTACTGTGTCGTACAACAATATTCTCCATATTAAGAACGGACTTTAATTTTACCCTTGCGCAAAACGCAAGTATATCATAACTTATTGAACTCTCAAAAAGAGATCTTCGTATTATTTGCATTAAGTGCTTATAAATGAGAACTACAGTCGAACTGACGTTGAAAATATCAAGAGTACTAATATATAGAGTGATATAAGCTTAATCTATTACAGCGAAAAGTGTACAATTTTCTCCAAACTTTGAAGACGCGCCTGACTTTGACTTGTCAGAATGCATCTTCATTCCACAAAGAGACAACTCACAGCGTCTTTAAGAAGCTCTGGTTGATCTCGTGTAGTTCGCCAGTAAATGAATCATGGTGATTAAACAGTGTGAAGTATGGAGAGTATCTCGGTGATAGGACAAATGAAGACAGCTGGATCAGGGTTCGTGTCCTCTTAGCTTTGTCGACATTCTATGCATTTACATGTATTAGAGCGTGTATAATCGACCAACGATCAATACACACTGTAAGCTGTTTCACACATAAGATTGTTAAGGACACTTGGTATCATTTTATTGCTCACTTTTAGATTATTTGCTTATCTAATATTCTGTCTGGGTATGCGCACTACCCAAGACGACTAACACCAGTTGTATGAGATACAACTCTGTCTATTGTATGAAGCTATTCTCTTGTTTTAGCGTTAGTGTCAATCTAAGAATCAATGTGTTACGTTTCGCGCTGCCAGGTGTACCATTGTACCTTCAACATGACATAGAACTGGCAGACCTTTTCTCCATTTGAGTCCATCAGTATGAAAGCCAGTCCGTGTCCTCGGTCACATTCAAAATCATATAATTACGTTTTGTTCAACAATTTAGCAAATAATTTTAGACAACCGTTTTTTCCATCGACATCCATTGGGTAGCCTTTCAACGATTCCGCTATTTATACATGTGTTCGGTCAAATTTTGCCAGTCATCCACTGCACGTGGACAATATACCGTCAAGCGTCTGTTCGTCGGTTTGTCTGTCTGTCTGTCTGCAACGGTTGGTTGGTTTATCTAGACTATGTGTGGCCCTCATATAACAGGATCGTACTTTCACTAGAGGCCCACGATATGAGCATTGGCGGACATGATTTGAATTTACTCTGCACCGACAAATAAAAGACTGCATCAAGCGTATGTTTGTAAAGACCCTATACTGAAAACTCCCTTTGTAAATTTCACCCGTAAGACTAGACCACTGAATGAAAACCTCAATTGTTCACGCTTCGACATATTTCGTAATGATTAACTGATTTCTCCAAAGCTCTTAAGATATTAGTTTTAGCTGGCCTAGTTCAGAGAATATTTTTCTTGCATAATTGACATGGCATGATCACTGAGCTCGACCAGCGCAGCGGCAGGTGGGACTTTGTGTGGCTGGTATGTTTGCGTACAAGCCTCTCATCGCTGCCGCCATGTGGAGCGGTGTCAACGCTAGTCTTAACGGGTGCACTTAAAAAGGTCAGTGGAAGGCTTGTCATGATAGAAACACATTAACGGGAACTTAATAGCCTTAATGGAATGGCATATATTGACAAGTTCCATGGCTGCCTGATTTTTTTTCATAATTTGAACAAGACGAATTTTTAGGACTATCGAATGCAGAGTAATTTAAGTCATTATTTTCACTCGAGCTAGAAATGTTATTATTGATGTCACCATACTAAGATCATCATCATCATCATCATCATCATCATCATCATCATCATCATCAACACCAACAACAACAACAACAACAACAACAACGACGACGATAACAACGACGACAAAAACAATAAACAACAACATCATTATTATTATCATCATCGACAACAATAACAACATTGTAATCACCATTATATTTATGATGATGATGATGATGATGATGATGATGATGATGATGATGATGATGATGATGATGGTCATCATCATCATCATCATCATCCACCGCCATACTTAGGCTCTTATTCATCACATCGTCAGGTTTGCAAACACAAATACTGTATGAGCGTAGACGACAAGTAGCAGGCCTCTCTTTTTTTAGTTCGCCATTGTCTTTTGCGAATCTTATTGCAGGATCCTCTTTATCACCAAGTCTTTTAGGATTACGCGACAAAATAGTAACGATGCCCACATACTTTCGTTAATTTAGAGGTCGAGTGATCTTTCGATCAACCAAAATTTTAAGTTTATCATGTGATTACTTCAGCAGAGTAAAACTTGGCTTTCGTTTTCCAAATGGAAAGTATCCGTGATCCGAAGGAAAAACCCCTTTCCATGGTGAAATGCACACAATGGCACAATGGGAAAAGTGAACGTCGCCAGGGCAGTTTTGTTTCAGGCATGCGTACTGTGCGTGTCGCATATTTCTTTTCCCCAACTTGTATATACAGTGATATACAGTGCTTTGACAGAAAATTCATTTCGAATGGGCAAAGTTTGCAGACTTAGTATTCAACAGACTCTGAAGCGCTTGTGACGTTAACAATATCAGTAAACAATGATAGTGCTGTTGGACAGCAGAAGAAGAGGGTTGTTTAAAGTTGCAATGAGAGATTTAAATGTTACGTGCCAATTTCACACCAAATGGCCTCGCCAAATAGAATGATACGAGGTGAAAGGTCGTCTGTTTCTAACACTTTCTCTTACCTGTTTTTCTCATGAATACCCGGAGCACTTTAAAGTCGACACGCGCCACTTAGAGCGAACATTTCAAGCTCAGTGTTATCGTTAATTGCCCGATAAAGTGGATCATTTCCTGCTCACAGATAGAACGATAATCGTCCGTGATCGCTTCAACCAAAGGTGAGATTGAATCTCAAGGCCATTCAAGCTGTCTTCGAGTTAACTGACATTTCGACTTCAGCACTAATCAATGATAGTCACAAATATGCATCATATATAACAATGCTAACTAAATGAAGATCGACTTTTATCATTTCCAAATTTAAGATTCCAATGTTGTTGAGTTCCCAATATTGAAGGGTAGGACTATTGAAGTTCAAGTGCAGAGGAAAGTAACGCCGCTTTTTTAATAAATAAAACTATGTACTGTCTCTCACACATAATTGTTCACATACATACATACATACATACATACATACATACATACATACATACATACATACATACATACATACATACATACATAATTTTTATATATGGTTATTTGTATATATATATCTATATAAACAGAATTACATGTAGGCCTATATAATTATTAATACATTTTTTTCTTTCCGATGAGCTCGCTTGATATTGGTGGTGAGCTTCGGGACATGTTTCATTGTAAAATAATTATTCTCACTGGCTGAAGTGTCGTTCATCACACTCATCGATTTCATCTTTCATATTTCATCATAAGTTTGCAATATTAGCACAGGCCGAATACCTCAACTTCACGCTACAGTTGACCAGTCTCATTTATTTAAAGTCATGAAAAGCAGTTGTCATATAGGTGGAATCGGATTAGTTCATAAACGTTTCCTTCTCAGCAACGAAACCATAAAGGATATGTGATTTTAGTTTACAACTTTGCATTGCTGTTGATTACTTAATCACAATTCGTTTTCGTTTGTCTTGCCATGATTAGAATATTTGTCGGAGATACTTAAGAGTGCAATTTTAATTGCACGCTACGTTGGGTGGTCCAGCTCATTCTCAAACCTTTTGAAGAAAATATATAACTCGACATCAAATCATCACCACCTCTGTGGGATAATCTGATCTGGTTGCCACTGAACAATCAGCTCAATATGCACAGAAGGCTCATGTACGGAATCCCAATTAACATTATTCACGAATTATAATGGGAAACTGAGAAAGCACAACCGCCGACGTGGCCGTCCTTGCGTCATTGGCAAGAAGATCCCGCTGGTGTCGCTTTCGGGACAATTAGACGAAATAGAAACGAAGCACAAAAAGGCCAATTTACAGAGAGCAGGTGCGCGCCACCCAGGGTAAACACGCTCTGTAGTAGCAGAGCGAAGCTAGAGATCGCTACCGTCTGCATGTACTCACACCAAGTGAACTCAGACTCGTCGTCAGCTTTGCTTTGATTATTTATCGCTGATCCCATGAACAGTCGGAGTCGCCCTTTCACGAGGTGAGTCACTTGACCAATCAACCGCTGTTGACAGCGCTTTGACGAATATAATGCGCGGACGAGGATGACGACTGCGGAAACATTTGACATCATCAGTATTTTGGATAAATCTATACTCATTTGATTGAAGTTTAGGTGAGTCACTTTGGGATTCAAAATTCCTACAGTCATGCGTACCACAAGATTTTTATTCTCCCATTTGTAATTTACCCCCGTGGAATTACCATTAACGGTCCACACTCTATGCCATATGTGTTTAAATCTCTCTTTGAAAATGTTTGCCCTTGTATGTTGCTTAAACTTCACCAAGGTCTGTAAAAGTTTAGCTGCTCGCAATAAGCCTATCGGGATAAAACTGTTTTCGTCGACATTTGTCCGGTAAGCTTATAGCACACGCGTTCAAGCCGTCAACTGCCACAAAAATTAATATTTGTCTCAATAGAAGCTCAATAGCTGTGACACTTCGACTATTATTCAAAGCTCGAGAAACGATGAATTTTGATTGTTATTGCTGACCGCTTAATTAATGTGTGGAACTAAATTCATTATCGGTAGTTACGACTGTGAGGTCATTTAACTCGCCTGACTTCTCCCACAAGGTGATGAACTAATTGAGTTCACAACCGTCAGTTGCCATCAGTCTGCTTGCCATTTGCTTGCCTCCTGACATAATAACAAAACAAATCGCTGGCTTATTTCGTTCATCGATTTTGAGTGATTCGTTCACTAGGTTGAGCTAAGTATTTTATCAACTGGATTATTGTCATTGTGGGCACCAACTTTAAGGTCATCAGAACAAAGTGACAGTGCGTATACTTCGTTGCGGCATCAACAGGACATCTTGATTGGCATGGTTACTTCTCGTACGACAAATTTAATATTTCTGATGAACCCCTGGATCATAAAATTGCAGGGGCTTTGGGGTATAAAGCAAAATCCTGGCATAAAATTCTTGTGAGTACCGCTACTCGTTATCAATTTAAGATCTGCAGTTTCACCGTGAATTAGTGATTGGTTCTCAAGTCATTATGAAACCATTGAACATGACTGTAACCGACAATCAATTTATCAGAGCCATTCTGCAGTCACTGTCGGTCATGTAACATACGATGGAGACATTACCGCTGCTCTCCACACATCACAATGCAATGCAATTCAGAGATGAAATATTACTTTATGCATGTACGACGAAAAGGTAAAATACACAATACCATTTAGCACGGTCATAGCGTCGTGGAACACTTTCTTTCGGGTCACCGGGCATTTCATAAACCATCTCCGATTTCATTGACACGCGACGGCTGTTCAGCTCAGTGATATACCGATGACACGTAGCGACGATAAAGCAACATCAAATTATACAGCCCTGGAAAAAATCCTTGATTCCGTTTTATGACTTCGAAGCACAAAATTGCGGGAGAAAGATCATTTTGTATGCAAGAAGCGTAGGAATGATCTCCTTGGGTCCTTTTCCTCGCCTTCAAGTTCGTTACTGTTACAGTACCAGTTGGCGGGTGCGTCGCCGTACCTTTGATAGGTGAGAAGGTACTGTAGGTTGTAAGATGGATTCCGATCAATAAAGTACTGAAATTCATGCGAAATCCTAAGTCTTTGTATTCAGTATTGTAACACAAGATAATAACAGACATTCATTTGTAGAACTAAAAAACGACACGGGTAAAAAATGCACGAAATTTGAGGCTCGCGCCGGTCGATGTAGTCGACTTTCCACAATTGCGATACAGATGAACGAAACGCGATCAATTAGGTACTTGTTTAACTCGTTTCTGGTAGACATCTAGAATTTCGGACAATTTGGAGCCTGCATGGACTCTCGACTTAATCATTTTAAAATAATTAAGCATATCAGTCATACTCTCCCGCCCTGACATATAAGAGTATTCCACTTGGTTGATGGAGTGTAGTTTGACGAACCTACCTCCACTAAGATAAGCTTACCCAGATCAGTAACAACACTGTTGTGCGTTAGGCCAAGAGAGAAAGAGATGTGTATATCCTTGACATTAACAAAAATAATGACATTTTACTTTTCTATTTTCTTGTTTTCCCCTAACCAAAACGGCGAGCAATTGTCGTTTCAATAACTGCAAAATAGTTTCTTTTCTCATTTTCTTAATATAAGGGACAGTAAATCCACACATTCTCAATTAATTTTACTGATACAATGTTTTAAATAATCTGGATAGTGTGTTAGCAGTTTGTTTGGAAATGCTATGTGGTGAGGATTTTGTTGAACATATCAAAGAAGCTGAAAAGGCACATAACGCGCAGGTCTTGAAGTAATGCAGGCGATGGCAAGAAATAAATTATTTTTCTTATATAAGCCTCCAGCAATTTCTGACTCTCATATATATACATATAATTATATATATATATATAT
>LD346926.1:130900-143536 GCA_001465055.1 Ptychodera flava | reverse complement strand
TAATGAGTAATGAGAGTTGGGCCACTCTCTTCACCCATACCTGCTCAATACATGTCTGATGCAGATTTTGAACAAGAAAATATTCTTAATCGTGCGTAGAGTAACTCCAATAAACTTTATTGCACAGATGTCGATTTCACCAAATTGATTAAATAGATTCCGTTAAATTTTCCACGGTTGACTGGAACAGACACTGGCATGTGTCGATAGAAAAAAAAACTAGAAACAAAAACAAAAAGCAATGAATAGCTAAACCGTCAGTCTTGTTGGTGATGACGTCAACAGTTGTATGCAATATATTGCAGATGAAAGATTCCGTCCGACATGAAGTGTTAAATGCGGTTGCCTTAATTTTTAAATTAAAGCTTTTTTCATATGAGTTTCCGTACGTATTGGAATTTGATCAAAACTGCCTGAAATTGAAGCAAAAGGCTTTAAGTGACGAGTTTGTACCAAGACAAATGTATACTTAAAGGTTATATCAGTTTACCATTTCTATAAGTGTTCGGGATCCGTTGAATGGTTGACGAAGACGGGATTGATTTAAGTTTAATTTATTAAGCACGGCTGATGACAAACTTCAGTGATGCGTGTTCCCTTGCGCGTGTGAAATGGCGCCAACAGTACTAATCTCCCGGAATTTACCTTTCTTGCCTAGATACTTGGGGTTTACAAGAAAAAAATCTTTCTAAATGCAGGGCGATGATCACTTACTCTTCTTATCTGCCGCCGAAAATAGCCACTTTGGTGACCCCGTTTTCGCACACTCCTATTTGTATCCATGACGACATAATCCTGCGCATTTTCACGGATTTGTTGCCAGGGTGATCGCTGGTAATACTGAAAGATGGATATTACGTTGTAAGAACGAGTGAACATCAAGCTAATAGGAACTAATTCACCCTGCTTTTACCCCATGCTGCTGCAAACAGTCTGCCAAATGAAGGATTTTGTGTGATTTTGAGTCCGCACCCTGCGTTATACAAAGCCTAGTAATCGGTAAAGAGATAAAACGTTGGAACCTAAAACCATTTAAACCCATCTCTGCCATAACAAGTAACTAACACATTGTCTTGTAAACCACCTTTACCAAGCCCCAGTCTTAAAAAGCACAGTATCACAACCTTTACCTTTACTGTGCAGAATAAGATATGATTATGAAAATGATTTTACAGGTGACGTTCCCCACTTTTTAATTTCATGATTTTTATGATTAAAATAATACGATAACAACAAACTATTCACTTATTCTAACTTAGATGGCACTATATAGGCAACCACAATACTGTTAGGTATAAGATATAAAGGAACCAACGATTTAAGTTTAAAATAAAAAAACTGGAAGACGACCATTGAGTTGTTTACCAGCTTTCTTTTGAATTTGTATACGTCGATCTGCCCTAGTACTTTTTAGCGTCAAGTCTTACCATGGCCGTAGTTGAGATTTAATGGATGCAGGAAATGTGACGACTTTCAGTCCATTCATGAATCTGGACTCTCTGAGGATATTTCAAATATTGAAGACGATTAAAAGTTGTATAGTCACAATCGATCACCGTAGCGCCATCGTGAACACGGGTGATAGTATTTGGCACATCATCATCATCATCATCATCATCATCATCCGCCTGCCGCTGCTTTTAACATCATTGTCTTCCTGTAGGGGACCGTCTAAGATTTTGCAAAGTTCCAAAAGCGAGATGCATGCATTGAGATCAAAACCCAACAGTAACTCTATCGTACGGAAAAATTTGAAGTGACAAGTGCTGATGTCGGACATACAGTACGAAGTAACACTTTGGATATGGCTATTGAAAAATACTCACATGTGACGGCGACATCGTCAAAGTAATGACATAGTGAATAGAATTTAATGATAAACAAAATATTTACTGTACAGAATATATCGAAGGGTTACATAATATAGTAATATTTTCCCTTTCTACATTTCTTGTCGTAATGTTTGCGACTACTTAATTTGCACGTGAGCTTTTCGTTACTGGTATGCCGTTACAGGTACTCGTCAGGTCATTGAACCCGCCAAAATTTAATTTAATTAATCTACCCACGAACGAATGAGTCACAAATTCTCGAATTGATTTTTCGAATCCTTGGACCAAGAGAGAGGCTCGCTATACGGCTGTCATGAAACATCGCCGCTGGTGTCACGCGAGAGCTTTTTTGTGGGGATGGGAGCCCCCGCCTACAAATCGTAGCTTTCACGCGAAAGACTGGTAATTGACACAAATCAAGCAATTACCTATTTAGGATTTTTATTTTCTTCATTCAGAGCCTCAAATAATTTTCACTCATTTCCATGAATCAATTTTAGCCATCTTAATCGGCTTACAAGCATTCAAACACACCGCGAGTGGGTTAGCTGCCAAACGCGTCTGCCTCGGAGAGAAGTCTTCATTGCGGCCGATGTTTCACTGAATACTGCTAATTTTGACTGATTACCCCGCAAGGTGGGTGCCATTGCGCAAGTCCAAGCGAACCTCAGTTAATTTCCTGCAATTTCGATCCCGACATTTATTTATTTTACTCGCCGATGACGAACACAAACAGGAAACACCCAGGAAATGGACGAGGAGAGTTTATCCAATCAATCGATCTATCACGGTAGTTTGTTTTAACAGGAGCCTTTTACAGTGCAGTCAAGTGGTCACAACGAGAAAGCGAAGGCAAATTTCTTCGATGTACAGGCAAGATATGCCCGATGTACGTGTAAGATTAGGTAAGAGTGTTTTAATTCGTTGTGTGAATATTTGCCTAGCCATTGAACGTAATCGATCGTGTTCATTTCGTCTTCTTTTATGTCCATTTTTCTGTCTCGGTTTTTTATCATGTTCGCATTCCGGAATATTTGCAGTATTACAGACGTGACGGGGCTATTATAATCAGTTCCAAGGCCTGTATTCGGACGAACCTTGGCTTGCTATTTTCAATTTTGAGTAATCCGGACGATCGACCTTCATCATAAAAATATATGTCTTAAATTCGTTGAGCAAGAACACCTGATTACGTCCATAGTTAATCCTTAGTTATTAATGTTTTATATTTCATGATTCGGTTTAAATTTTAAATTGCGACGCCTCGTAAAAATAAATAATGTAACTTGTAGAAAACAGCTCTCTCGTTGGTCTTACTCGTTCACTAAGTGGTGAGGGTAATTTTGAAATCTACAACCTGCGGAGAGCATTTCTTACAGATTTGACGAACACACTTTCGACGAGGACTGATCTTATCGCTGTCTAATGCCAATCTGTCGTGGAAATGTCTTTTACCGGTTAACAGGACATTTAATAGCACATCCTTCAATGCCTTCGTATTAATGAGTGTTGCGCTGGATTTAAACATCAGTCGCAATGCATGTTCAGGCTTTTCTCGCATTCCCTTGGGCTGATTTCCAGAAGGGGTGATAAAGAATATTCGCCAGATCAGGTGGTAGGTAGTAATACCTTTAGTGGTGCTTTCCAGCAGTATCCATTTTGCCATTTTCAACAACTTACAGGACAAGGCTGCGGGGATTAAAGATTTATCACTGTCACTAGGCACGACGGGAATGGAGGATTCCGACGGATTAGTTCTTTAATATACAGCAGACCACTAGATGCAAACTGCATTCTTTGAACTAAATAATAATCCTCATTCCACAAATTTATCGACGAAAGATATTATCTTTCGTCAATAAATTTGTGGAATAAAGGCATCGCCTTTTGACTGGAAAAAACAACAATATGTATTAAGCTATTATGTATACCGCATAGGTAGCTTACAATAGGTTTGGGAGAAAAATGATTTTTTTCAACTTGACAAACTAGGGTCAATGACCCTGCGATGTGACTTGACGACGGAAAAACTGTGCAAATGACAAATGATTTGAACGTTTCCGGAATTCGTAAATTGCTCATCGTTGAGTCGGCTTACGCATGTCAGTACGGTAAGTCTAGAAGACAACCCCGAGGCCAGCTCAAGGCTGTGAAAACTTTCGAGATTCCATTTCTTATACACACTCCTGGTTTTCTGTGTCACTCAGATGTGCAAAGAAAAGTACCGACAGTTCACGCGTGACTTGATGCAACAAACAGATGAACATCTTTTCCAAAACTACCAAGTAGAATTCCGATAATTTGTGTGAAGTCGTCACCGGAGAAACAGATCTCTTGCCCCATTTGAAATTCTTGTAACGTCAATATAAGTGTATATAGAATGCAACGCTTCCAGTTTTTGTTTTAGCTTGTCCCAATATTTAGCCTAAGCAAATCTTCAAACCCCTGCAAAATGTCGCTCACACGTTACATTTCACGGTTTTTGGCCCACATATCGCCCCGAACAAAACTTAATATTGTGCAAGATTAACACAAACTGCTTATTGATGTGCACGTTTTGGGGGGAAAATTAGACAGTAATCAGCTTTGTAGCGTTAGCTATAAGTTTTGGTATATTTCCAATATTTTTGTGATTCTGATATTAACTACAGTTATGTCAAAATTATGTTGAAGTAGCTATGTTCTACTCCTCAGTGCAGCTTGTATTTGTGTACTGTCAAATAGTATTGTGGACAAATTAATTCTAGCCCGGACTGGCATTCGTTCGTCAAATCTAAATCTAGCATTGCATATTGGACAAATTGTAGGGAGAGCAATGGCGGCCATTTTGAATTTCAAATATATAGGTAAAGTTATGGACATTTATTTTCACGGTATAAAATTTTGTACCGTGACTTCCAAATTTCATCCTTGATTTTGAATGAAAATGTTTTAAGAAAATTTACAGTTTTGAATCTTTCTATTTCTGGGTGCGTACTACCTCAAAGCAGAAAAAGAGAACTGACCGGACGTTTGTCGTCGATGTAATACGGTTCGATGCTCTGCGAAAGCATCAAGTGCTTTGACAGATAAATACAATAAAAAAAACTTTTGTGAAACAGAATTACGGGCAAACAAACAAGACATCTGCTTCTGTGAATTGGTATTTGAAAAAATAGTATGCGGTATTCTAACAGAAGGGGAAACAAAATATTTTCTCAAAGTAGCAGTGCGGCCACTGAGAAAACACTGCGAGAAATGATGCCAGCAGGCATGCACGAGGTTAATATTGACAGTGGCGAGGCGCAAATTGACGGATTGACGCGGTTTCAAAGCTGAACATGGAGACATCGCCTCTGCTCTGCTACGCGTAGCCATAGTGCGTGTAGCTATTATGATGTCAGCAGATACGCCGCGCTGAAACCTCTCGTCAGGGTCAAGTGACCGGAGAGTCGAGAAAATTAATCCCGCAGACATAAAGCACTCGATCTTCGATCAGTTTGGCTTGGCTGTGGAACGCTGTCGGTGAGCATCATTTAGAATTTATAAGCAACACATTCGATGATGGGGTTTGTTGAGAAATTATTGAGAGTATCTGGATTGACTCTTGTCTCGTTGCAAATGGTCTTAGCCGTTGGTGCCTTTCAAGTAAAGAGAAATGTTGAAATTAAGTTTTTTTGCAATTTTCTTAATTTTCTGTTTTCATTCTCAACTTAATTCATTTTAGGAACTTCGTGCCCTCATTAAATTAAACACCAAGTTTCAATGCTGCCAACATGTCAACATAAATTCGAAGAGATGACGTCACCGGCGAAGTATGTATTGCCTAGGCAATATTTTATAAATGCCGTGTATTTCTTGATGATTTCGTTGCACCTTGAATGATTTATATTAGCCGCACGTACACAACTTTACGGAAACGCCCATTTGCAAAATTATATTGTAGAGAGTTCTTGGATACGATCTTCTGTATTTTTATCGACTGATTTGTACTCATTCCCTCACCCTCTTCATAGCGATGCCAAAGGCTTGTCCGTTGGAACATTCATCTGTATCTTGGCTCTGACTGGGCTGTGAGCTTTGGGTAAATATGCTGATTCTCAAAAGTTTACAAACATTTGGGGGGAGGGGGTCTACCACCTGCGGGGATTCATTTTGAAGCTCATGGAGTAACTTCAAGTGTACACAGGTTTATTTTGTGAAAATTGGAAATTTAATTTTTTACCCACAGTGTTAACAAAGGCATGCAGCCATTTTAAATTCAGGCGTCGGTAAATATTAAGTTATTTGTTTATTCGACACGAAGGTGCGCACAACCATATAAAAATGTTTAGTTTCACTGTGAAGGGGCCGACACTTGGCTGAATGTCACGGATACATAAACGCAGATGATACGATTTACTCCCTTGCTCTAAGCAGAAGGACATGGCATTGAGTTTATGCATACACAATAAACACCGCCCAAGAAAATGATCGCTATCATGGAAAGTGATAAACGGCACTTGTGATCGACAGTGACAAGAAACAATTGACCGTCGTTATTATACTTACATACTGGTCGTGATTGTTTTAACAAAGATCCGAGAGACTATTTCATGCTAAATATTTGGACCAGTCAATGGTCGGTTAATCCGTTCGTGCGGACTGCCTTGTTCATCGTTGGTAAACTAAAAGTCGTTCTGTTATAAACTGTTAAAGCTTGGGATTTCGCGATTCTGGAGTGTGATTTATACTACCACTGTTTGTGATATACTTAATCGTTATTAGTCTGAACAAACGGTTGATGAAATATTTGGTTGGTGTCAATTCGGCAAACGTTGTGTACAGGCACAATACCGCATATGCAGAATGAATGGTAGTGATCTAGTACAAGCAGTTTCCAAAGTGTTGGCACTGTTCCATTAGTTAGAATAATGTCTGTAAGTTTTTAGCTCACGTGTTCACACACGTTGGCTTATGTCGCAGCGATGTCTGTCTGTCTGTCTTTCTGTCTGTGAGTCTGCCTGTCTGTGTGCCCGATATCTCAAACACGGCTCATCAGATCAGAATCAAATCTGGTACATAGATTCACTTTGCAAATAGCAAAAACTGATTTTAGATAAAATGCATATACATTGAGAACGACTGTACACAATTTGATGAGATTCGCTACAAATATTGATCCCACCAAAATATATCAGCCGCGAAAGGTATTAAGGGGTGACATGAAAGATAATTCCCAATTTGCATTTTTTATTGAACTTTCCTAATTAGGGATATATATCTGAATTAATTTGATCAAGGTGCTATGATACAACATTATTGAAAGTCATTAAGCATTTTAACCTCAGCCAATTTCTTATTTGCATATACAATGAACTTTCCTAATTAGGGATATATATATCTTAATTTACTTGACCAAATTTGACGAATCTTGCTACATATATTGCAGTTATAATGATACAACATACATCAAAGGCATTAAGCATTTTAATTCAGCCAATTCCTTATTTGCATATTAAGTGAACTTTCCTAATTGAGGATATATTTCTGAATTAACGAGACCAAATTTGACGATACTTGCTATGTACATTAAAGATACTATGATACAACATTATTGAAAGTCATTAAACATTTTTACTTCAGCCAATTCCTAATTTTGCATATTTAATGAGATCATTTCTGTCAATACCTTATTTGCATATTTAATGAACTTTCCTAATTGGGGATATAAACTGGTATTTACTTTGTCAAAGTTGGCAAAATATGCTTTGTACATTGATGATTGCACCAGGTTAAAACAATGTTGAAAGTCATTTTGCATTTTCATGTCAGTTAATTTATAATTTGCATATCTAATGAGCTTTCACAGTTTTATATAGCCTGAAGGATATGACCAAAGGCAAATATGCTTGCTATATTAAGTGGTGATACAATGACAACAGTCAAAGAAATTTAGTATTTTTAATTCTGCTAATTACATATTTGTATACTTAATTACCTTTAGAATTAATCTGTCGTGAATATTGTTCATTATGTTAATCATAACACTTTCAATGAAGTTGCAAACATGTGGCAAAGGTTCAAATTTACACATAACTGCAATATATAATGAAACACGTGAGCATTTTCAGTTCATATCTGGTTGCTTTTGACAGTCTCTGACTGTCTGTCTCTTATTCTGTTCTCTCTCTCTCTCTCTCTCTCTCTCTCTCTCTCTCTCTCTCTCTCTCTCTCTCGTTCGCTCCCCTCCCTCCCTCCCCCCTTCTCTGAAGCATTCAAAGCGCTGTCCAATTTGTCAATACAGTAGACATTTTTCCGGTGAACTTCTCTATTTTAAAACTTAACGACACATTTTTTCGCATCTTTACAAATAATGCCAGATCAGGTCAAGCAAAACGTTAAAAAGGACTCACTAACCTACCGCGGCTCCGGTGCGATGATTTCTTGGAGACGTTTTATATATGGAAATACAAAAAAATTCGCACCTGCAAAATATGGACATATTGCGTAATGTATTTCGTTCCTCACTGCTCAGTTCTGTACAAGAAGGGTCACCGTGGCATGTCTGACTCTTTGAAGGAGTCATGTCGCAGTTATAAAATAATAAAATGCTGATTTTTAAAGGCATCAGTCCCCAAAATTTGTTGTCGATACACAATTGTTTAAAGCTTCCAAAATTGAGGCCTAAATATGCTTATCATTGTGACGATCATCGCAGTTGTTATGATTTTTCTTTATCGTTTGTTGTTGTTGTCGTTGTCGTTGTTATTGTTGTTGTTGTTACTGCTGCTGCTGTTGTTCCCTCGAGCAGTTGCACGTTTTTGAATGTGCACAGATATATTGTTAACATGGTCACTCTGCGATCAGCGACGAATAAAGATCAACGACGAATATCAAGAGGCAATACTAAGTGTTTGATTGAATGGAAAAGAACCTCATACGTGTATAACTTATTTTGTGTTTCAATTCAGTTTCTTCTCAATGAACTCAACTGTTTCTACATACAGATTCAGTAAAACATCAAGACGTGCTGAATAATTGCCCCCACAATAATTAACAATCTAGTCAAGTATGTGAAGATTCACGGTCGAGTCGCTAATTAAATAGTTGCTAATTTCCGCAAATTGGCCGTTGCATTCCGTGTGTATTTGTTTTTGATTTACTGGACTCATTTGCGCATGCGGCGAATTAAATTGGCAGGTCGCTTGTTGATTTTAGCCCCGTTATAATTGCTGTACTATGTCGAGTACGTGCGAACGGCCCAAGAAAAACACATTATCGCTGGTAAAACAATTAGCAGGCGATTACCGCGTCCCATTTAAGCCGCTTTAAAGATATCACACCGATAAAGTACCGCTATTTTATAGTTGACATAGATCCATGGCCTGTTACCCGCAGAGCAAAAGGCTTTTTAATGTCAGTGTGACTCGAGCATTCCACCGACGTCAATTGAACATACACATTTTGGTGTTCTAGTCTCTGAAAGAGGTAAGTCAAATCTAGGGTCTAATACGCCAATGTTTGTCTTTCAAACTCCTGACTACGGTCTCTGCCTTGGTTTTCCCCGAGAGAACGATGATAAACATATTTTATTTCATACTTAGCACGAATCTTATCCTCTGATCAATGTAACTAAACATGGGAAGAGATAGGGATGTTCTTGGAATGTGACATGTAAAAATAACAATTTTTGATCATAGTACGAAAGGCTAATTATCACTTACATCTCTAACCCTTACAATGTAAATTAGTTTCTTTCTGTTTTCGGTATGATACATCGAATAACCGGTTAAGTTGGCGTTAGGTTGCTGACTTGACTATGTACGATACTGGTATCCCACAACGACACGACTGTGTAAGGCTGGGAAGACAGGCTGGTACACGGGACAAGTTTCTTTTGTCCAGGCAACCGGGAAGCGAGAAAAGTACTTAAATCACCATGGTCACATCAGAAACATACGCAATGCACGTGCAGTGCATCTAACTTTTAAAGACGGCGACACTTTGAGAATTGATTCCGTTTAACCAGCTGCAGAATAGTAGTCGTTGTCTGCGTTGTTCATTTGTTCTGGACAGTAACAGTTCTTGTTGACATGATGGAGTTTTTATTGCTGTCGTCTTATCTGACAGTTCACCGACGGAATACATTGACCTGTTTTGTGGTTGAAAAACAACGATTCTGTCAGAATCAATCAATTCTCTCGTGGTTCTGTTCCCGCGTTCTTTTCAACGAGGACACTGACTAAATTTTGATGGTGCTCTGTCACGTGACTAATTTCAATCGAGGTTCTGTGCATGTCAGGTTTTACAGGAATTCGTTAAATTGCGATCGATGAAGCTTGTCTGAGAAAAAAGCTTTTCTTTTTTGTCGAATTCGTGGACAATTTGTCAAAATTTAAAAGTCGTTCGTGCTGTAAGTCTCCGACGGCAATCGACTCCGATCACATCCGTCATTTCTAGAGTGGCCCTTTTAATTTAAAACCGTTCAAGTAGTAACATTTTAACTGCAACGGAAACGAAACGCGGTATACGGTACTCCAACAACAGATTGAGTAAATCCTTTCCCACAGAAACGAATCACATCAAGGTTTATCCCAATCAATGACACTGAATTACTGGCTTGTATGATTTTATTGGCATGAGAAAATACTTTAAGAACTTTGTTCTCGTGGTGACCCGATTGTGTTTTCAAGATACTTTCGTCATGCAGCTCGTAAGTTTGAAATGTAATTGAGCAACTTGAAAAGAAAGCGTTACACATTAAAACTCTTCTCGGTTTAGTATGTGTTCTCCAAATGTTATGATGCGTTAAACAGTATGTTTGATTCATTATTTCCTAATTTATGTTCTTTCTCAAATGATCAGTCGTTGATAACCTTACTTTCGTCAGAATTTGACCTTACTGTCAGAATTTCGACGAAACTCAAGTTGAATGCCAGCCTTCACGTTGCTCTGATTCGATCTTGACAGTATGACGTGGACGACATAAACGCTTCTGTAATCAGTCATCTTTCCTTGAAAAGGAGGTCACCGACCTCAGCGAAACGCTCGTCGCGTTGAAAGTCATGTTATACCTCCTTGGAAGTCAGAGAAACTTTTGCGAAGGAAGAGTTCTGAAACTCTCGATCGTCGTTGTACAGAACATTGAAGAGACTTGCATTTACCAACGTCGTTCAAAGATGTTACCAAAGCTAACATGCCTTTATCGTCGTTTCGGTACCAAACGATGGGTAGATTACCGACGAGACAAGTACTGGTCGACCACATTCATTGAGTGACGTAACGCAGCTTTTGTGAAATACGAAATCAAATCTGCGCCTTCGATTTTCTGGTTTTACGTCATGTGACTTCTCGGCTTTTGCTTATACAAGGATATTTCCTAAGTTCCGATTCAAAAAGACCACCGTCGAATTCCTGAAGAGAATCAAGGAGTTCGGCTTAATAATGTTATTAGCGTCTCCTTGAATGGATTCAAAATAATTTATAGAGACTTCATCAACAAAGCGTGTCCTCTTAACATAATCTTGATTTACATCAACGTCGTTCTGGGTAGACACACAGCTGCCTCAGTGCTCTGGGTAAGAAATTCACCTAAGGTAGAACGCGCCTTGGGGACAGATATTCAGACTCTCAAACTTTTTCAATTCTTTTCTGATATACCACTTGTGGGAGTTTATTTTAAAGCTCTTGGTGTAAGAAAACCTTTCAACGGCTTGGTTTTCCGAAAGTTGAAATTTCTCTCCATACAGTTAATACAGTGATGGCGGCCATTTTGAATTTCAAATATCGGTAAATCTTGGATTATTTGTTTTCCTGGTAACAAAATTTGCGCGGTAACCTCCGATTTTTATTTTTGATTTTGAAGGAGAATGATTGAAAGATTCCTTAAGGAAAGTTTGAGCAAAAGTTTAAGTCTTTCACTTTCGAGGCGCATACTACCTTAATAATGTCATTCGATTCTACAAAATACTTAGCCTGTATAAATTATTCGAGCATTTACAATATCTATGGCTTTCTTGTCGTTTTTGTTTTGCTTTAGGATTCCCATCGTCAGTTTATCTTTCATGATTTTAATTTCCCCCTTACAGTTATCGATCTTTCAGTCTTCAAAACAATTTCTCGGCTGTTTGTTTGTGCTCAATGATACAAAATATCTATTGTTATATAACAGCACATCTCTATGTGTTAATATCGAGTAGTGCATCCCGCTACAAACTAAGCTCGATTCCCCAACCCACTGCATCTTTGATCTGTGTACTTTTTCGTTCCGAACTGCTGTTCTCGTAAACCCTGGGGCCGACGAATAGACAGTATAGTGGTCATAGTATACATGAAGGAACATTTTGGCCGTAAATTTGTCAAAGTTATCTTTACGATTATCCTCCGAACCTCATTTCAAGCTTTACACATCTTTAAATTGCGACGTCTCTGTCACTGAAGTTGTGGTCAGCTTTATATGTTTTCCTTTAAATCTTTGCTTAAAAAGTATGTTACAAGAGAGGCGACAAGACATAATTTGGGCGTCTTTTTTAAGTCAAGAATATTTGCACAGTTTGGTGGATGTATTCCACCGAACCATAGAACTCAAGAATGGTCGATCTCGAGGACGTTGCCTTGAATTTGACCAATATCTATCCAAAAGCAGCCATTTATCAATTCCTTGGCGGCCAAACAATGCGTTATGGCGCAGACCATTCTATCAACTTCCTTTTTATTTATTTTTCATGGCTTCGCCAACCTTGTTTTCTCCGTTACAAAGTAAGATTTATTACTTAAAACAAATCTTGGATTTTTTACGAGCACATGATCAGCCCTCACAACATGTACAATCACTTTTCTGTCA
>LD346926.1:113242-126954 GCA_001465055.1 Ptychodera flava | reverse complement strand
ATGTATGTATGTATGTATGTATGTATGTATGTATGTATGTATCTTTCTATCTGTATTACGTACATATATATGTATTAGTAGCATTGTCATTACTAAAATTTGTATAACTTTGCAGAGAAATGTTCATAATTTATTTGAAACTTATACTCACACACATCTTTTCAGCAGGCCTAGGACTGTTACGCATGTTGCGTAAGTAATATATTGAATGGTTGGGTTGTAAATGTAAGATATCATAACATGGGTACAATAAGTATGTCTACAGGGTCTATGATATCTTAAACGTAACATGGTTTGACTAACTTTGATTTAGCTGTTTACCTTTGAAATATTTCTAACAACACGATAAGAAAGCGTTAGATTAAGTTTTGAAAGCTGTGGAACGGAGTTGCTTTGTGTGGACACCACTCTTGTCAACTGAAGCCAGTATGACGTGAGACTGAAGTCAACTACATTTTGAGGCAGCCACGTTTACAGGCAGAAAGCGGTAGTACTATATCTGTCATTTTCAAGAATTGCATGATTGGAAAAGTGCCGATCTAGCAAACTACAAACCTCGTTTTGCAATACAACGTATCCATCTCTCGTCCGATCACTTTAATTATCGATCGATATTTTTAAGTATAAGGTAGATTTTAGGGGGGTAATTCATTTCATAAGATTAGAACTGTAATCGCACCAAAAAGAGAGCATGTAATCCCTTTTTACACGTAGTTTCATTGCGTTGGGTTTTGACGCACCCTAATACTGAATAAGGTCAAAGTGCCCTTGTCTACCGCAGCACGAATCAAGTAGAACGGCGAAAATCTTACACTGGAAGAATTTGTCTTGGAGTCACATCTGTTGTAAAACATGTAAATGATTTCCGTGAACATAGCTAACCATCGTAAAACTGCAATCGCTGCTTTTAACCATTTTCCAAATGTTTTACGAGTTTGCAATTCTCGTGTGTGAGCCTTGGCACTCGCAAACATTGTTCTTTTATGTGTTCATAGCCGTCAATAAATTTGCAATTTCATAATTGATTTCCATGGACTTTGCGGTGCACCTATATTAAAGTACAGCGACCTCTGTCAGAGAGAAGACGCGACCCTGAGCTAAAGGGCGCACATTAAATTTTTAGGTGTTTCAATAATCCGTACCTGAGAAAGTTCCCAAATTAGATAATTTTTTTACGGTTTTCTGTTAAGTTCTCAAACCCTGCTCATGAATTTCCCTTAGCGAACCGTACGTATGCTTCTCGACACAAACGGACTCTCGAACGAGAGCCTAAGTTGATTTTTTTACATGGAAGGAGCGCGTGAATATTGAAATATGCCGCGGGGGCGGAGACGCACCCTGTTTGCTATAATTCCTCACGTCTAAGTTATTAAAAGTGAAATTGGTTCATATCGACCGTCCATTACCCCTTTTTGATTACTCATGTTATCATGATGATGTCAAGAGATGTCGGCGTTATGTATTGGCATGTAAGTTCTCTCTCTGTCTTTCCAATGGCACTGGATCAAGGGCAGTCACGTGATTCACCCGTCAGTCAATTTGCCTAATAGCATTGATGAACAAAGTCATAATACGGTAGGTAGAGTACGAAATCGTCCTTTTGTTTTCATGGTGAGTATAGACGGGCGGTAATTAATACCTCACAAAGCGTAGATTATGTCCACATCTTGTATGTCCTGGAATGCCCGATTCTGTTTGAATCCGTTCGCTCTACGGTCATATTTGATGTCCCATCTTCCATCTCACTTCCGTTTTCTACGACCCACGCAGTTGCCAAGGCGACAACTAATCATGGCTTTATTGTAATTGCCTCTTCCTGTCTAATCGCGCTCTCAATGTCTATGATCAGATTCATCATTGCTTCTCGAGATATGTCAGGCGATCGAGTCCAATTTTGAACTCCCTTTCCCCCCGCCCTTCCATCATCATAAGGAAATACCAAAATTTATTTCGAATATCATTTTTGGATAATAATTTCAGCATCATGTTTACAAAAATGATTTTGTGGTCAAAGAGATACAAGTGGACACGATTTTACATTTTTTTAACTCGTCGAAGTAGACGTATGTCAGAGACGTCATATTCGCATGGTTGGGAGTGCTTGTTGTCCAGAATACACTGAGACTGATTTATCATTGGATTGAAAGGGTTTCAGGTTTACCACTAGTGAAAGTTGCTCGGCAAATCCCTTGACGCTGAGGGTTCTTTCGACTGTTTGTTTTCTGGGGGTTTGAATTCATCACGACAGTGTTAAACCCCCAAAATCACGATGCTTAATCCGGCGTTTCGATAAACATCTGCCAAGTCTTTGTCACTTTTGTCTCTTTATGCACAGCTTTATTTCTGATCCGTCGTGATGCAACTGACGCTCTATTTTCTCTGAGTTGTTCACAGTAAATCGTCTTATCCTATTGCCAGCAACGTCTCAGTCCGCTACGGTGATCATACGTTGCCATGTAAATGCCTCGACCCACAGTCCCTCCATCTATGCTTCACCCGGTCTGCAATATCGTTCTCGCTCTTATGACCGTTACGCAAGAATCTTGTATTTGAATTTTCGCTTTCCGTGTTGGTCAATGGCCGCAATGTAAACATAACAGTATTCCTTCGACCGTACACAATAAGCACATAACTGCGCTCTCATTTGATAAGACAAGAAATCGATTTACATATCAATGGTCCTCGGGAGTGCAAAGCCATTGTCACTGCCCATTGTCACAGTATGCTGTGGATTAATGTGTGTAACGTCTCCAAGTAGTTAAGAGTAAAAGTGTAGTGTGTCCTTCTCTTCTGTTTTAACATCACACTGGGAGAATCCTTGTCTGCGAGTGATACAGACAGTTTTATACCAAGACGCCATTTTGATCCAGGGAAGTGGTGAGTTTCATGAACCTTTTTTGTGGCCAATAACTGGCATGAAACATGTGATTTTTACAGGTGTAGTCTTTTAACAAGCAGACAGGAAAAGGTTTCACTGTCCTTTGTAGACGCCAGGAGAATTCCTACG
This sequence comes from Ptychodera flava, assembly GCA_001465055.1. NCBI lineage: Eukaryota > Metazoa > Hemichordata > Enteropneusta > Ptychoderidae > Ptychodera > Ptychodera flava. The sequence continues at coordinate 123,947 of LD346926.1, read as the reverse complement.
ATTGATCGTTTTTTATTTGGGAATAGAAGCTGAATCACATAATTTTCGTTTTCTATTTTAACGTTGAAGAATTTTTGTTCCCATCTGTTGAGTATTTTCATCGAGAGCCTGCGTCGGCCTTCGGGCAGTTTTACTTTATTTGAAGCCGCTCCGATCGATGATCGACGGAAGATCAATACCCACACGCATAGAATTGCGTGCTTGAAAGCTGAGTAGAATGCTCCGGCTTATTTGCCGTTGTCACCCTAGCCGGGAATAGAACGCTCGCCCGATTTCCACAGCATTCGGTTGAGAAAACTCATTTCTTTTCTGGGTCGGGTCTTACCACAGGCATTGGACTAACTGTCAAAGGTACATGTAAGTGGCGTCCCTTATCGGCTAGCTTCGGGTCGACACTTGCCAAAGTTGCATGTAAACGTCAAACGCTAATTGATTTAGTGTCAGTGGAGGCTGCTCGTTACGTGCATTGGTGTCTGGGACACTGACTGCACCTGTCTTGTTGTAGAGGAGACTGAGTTTAAATAACAACTGGGCGACGGTGGCCGCTGCCGGGGAGCGTCTGCATTACGAAAACTCCTCAAGATTATTCATCAATTTTGTTGAATTTAAAACATCTAGGGAAAAAAATATGTCTGTTCTCTCTCTCCACCCCCGACTCAACGTTTCAAGTAATTGAGTGTTCTAAACAAAAGCATTCATAAAGGCGCTGCTAGAAAAATCGCTGTTATTTAAAGGTATTTGCTAGGCGGTCGGAAACGTCAAATGCGTGTTGTAAGAGGATTATGTAGTGATTGTGAAGGATCCTCCCGATTCAGCAACTTAAAATGCCTTGATTCTTGCCTAAACCACTCGGTAATATCAAGGAATATCAAGATTTACTTGAGTGTGTCTGTGTGTGTGTGTGTGTGTGTGTGTGTGTGCGTGTGTTACCTTATCCCAGACTGAGTGTAAAATATTTAGTTGCATCAGCTTTGTCTTATTGACATTATTTTTAACCTTTTATAAAACAGCTTTCTGTTCTACTCCAAAGTCATGTGAAATTGCTAACTATTCAGTAATTCAATAAAACCTGAGTGTAATGTGAAATGTAAATGTTGATTCAGAATTTTAGTCGACACTAGAATTCTTTTACCTACAATAAACATGTTGCATAATTCACATATTGTGCTGTGTTGATTGCGTTAATACTTTGTACTTCACAGTACGCCAGGAGGGATAGTACAAAACTGCACAAGTTTTACAGACCCCCAAAAAACCAACAAACACCAGCCCTTCGAAATTTCAAAATGAAATGCAGTGATGGGTATTTGTCATGACAGGTCAGCATGAAACTGTAACACAGTTTGAGTAGTATTAATCTTAACAAGCGAGATTTCAGATTGTTGTCATAATTAACTCGGTGCTAAATTCAAATTTCTTTTCTCTGGTTCAAGGGATTTTAGATGCATGCAGAACACCCCGTCACAAACGAAGATAGGAAGTCGGTAAGGAGGACGCCAAGAGTGACAACATGAAAGCTGTCTTGCCGTTCTTTTTGCTGTTTGCATTTGTTCGAGGTAAGTCCATTTCTTAATTTTCACTGGCCTACAAAACGCATTGGCTCAAAGAAAAAAGAACAAGGAAACTTTGAAAATGACCAGCCGCTCTCTGAGCCGTTAAAATGATCAAAAGGGAAGGGAGGGGTAATGATGTGAGTGAAATCCGTGACGTCACCAATATTTTTGCAACGCAAAGGATGTAAATTACTGTTAAAACAATGATCACAACTTTTCAAACTGCAATATTTGCTCAATTACATACGACACCAAATTCATCGCGTCTCCGATGATGGCACTATATAGAACTCTGCCCCTAGGGTAAAAAATGCAACGTGACATTCTCAGCTCTCTCGGAACATTCCCTTTTATGTCAAACCAGAGTCTCTTCACCCACTGTGGTCAAACATACGACATTTTGGAATCGTCCGTTAATTCATGTGGCGAACCACAATATTCATCATCAACGAGTTCAAGTAACGGCTCCCCTCAATTGAGACTAGACAGTCGACCATACCCACTGTGATAGTTCTTTGTAACACCAGGGAATATGGAAAAGCGACGTATAATCGTTATGGACGCATTGTGGATAGCACGCTAATGCAGAAGTTAGCCTCGTAAGTTTCAGCATCAACATTGGAGAATTTTCTTATGAGGATATTCACCCCTCCAAGAATGCTCGGCTGACACATCAAGATGAAAATAATGTAACATCTTATGCATGCCCTTGTGATCATTAAACTATCACTCAGATGTGAAGTCTGTCGCAGATATGTGATAAATCAACGCGTTTGTCAGCGCTGAGCATGTTTTGGTAATAGTTTAATGATTTATTGTCACAAACAGTATAGATAATTTAGCTTCACTCTGCCACTCGGGCCTTGAAATATGCATCAACATCGACTAGGACGATATCCAAGGTAATAGATCGATTGATCATTGCAGTCGTTAAATGTCGATCGGTAGGTTTCCTATCTTTCAAACCAATCATCTGCTATGAATTCCCGCATGTATACACTTTCAGTTGACATTCATCATGCACCGTCACCCAGTCGATTTAGCGCAGTTTAAGTCTCATTGTGATATTTGTAATTGCAAAACACTCGCTGTTCAAGCACCGACTGTACCAGCGATGGCTCGGTGCCAGAGAGACGTGACTTGGTTCGTGGTCAACAATAATTTGATCATGCAACTGATTAGCCCAACTGTTTTAAAAAGTACTAGTATACGAGCGAATAGTAACCCGAACAACTGTAAGTTCAGCAGGCTTAACTTACACATGTACCTGGTGTTTTGTGCAATTCATTGTATCATGAGGTAAAATGTAAGAAATGAGTCAAGTTATAAAGGACATTAATTTCTTGGATTAAAAGTTTGGCTAGGGAGACGACGATTGGGCGCCATATGTGTGCTTCTATAATCGGAAGACAGGGGAGAATCTAATATTACTGCTCGTTAAGGGTCGACATTGAATTGCAGTGGTTTGAACGTTTCAATTCTTCAGTCTGACGTTCACAGTGAACAATGACCAGTAATCCGGTTGTGGTCGAGAGTTAAGTATTTTCTGGACGAAGTACAGCATTTTAACTGGAGTCAAGTGTTTTAAAAGAAGTAGATATTCCAGTAGATTATTTAAATGGGTCTTTACGACCTGCTAAAACCCTCCGAGGAATGGTGACCCTTGACCTCAGTGAACATTGATTGCTTATCTCAGTTCATTGAGAGAGAGACCTTTAGTTTACATGTAAAAGAATGTCGTGACTGGAAGCAAAACCCTTTTTAAAAAAAAACAACAACACAGTTTTCCGAGAAGTAGAACCACATCTGGTATATTTCTGATATCTGGTATATTTCTGCTGCCTCCTTGAGCGTGTTTTTGCGATATTGTTAACGGACCATCCCAACGATTCCGTGATATATATTGGCGTTTCCGGTTGAAGGAAAAAAGTTCTTAAAATCGATTTTGCGTATATTCCATTTGCGTATATTCCATAGAATGTACGTCTGACAAACTTGACGATGTTTCCCCTGCAGCAATAAATGTGTTTGCAGCTGATAAAGTGCGTCGACTCTAAATCGTCATCGTAAAAAGCGAGTCCGCGTCATCTTCTTGAGCGTCAACTATATGGCTTCACGGCATGACGAGGCCCAACTTGCTCGCGAAATGAACGGGTCATATAGTTTCTCACCTCAGTTAGAGCAGTGTACAGTATCGGACAATGTTACATATGTACTGATACATTTACAGCTCCTGTAAACGAAGGTCACGTCCGCCAGAATTTCAAAACGAACAAGTTTCTTTGACTCCCTAAGTTTACGAAGTATATAAGGTTCAATTAAAGGGTTTACAATGACGTCTGTCTTTCTTATTACTCGCTTCTAAAAGGGCTTAAGCATAGAAGATAAAATAATCAACTAAAAGTTATAGTTTCCCTCTGTCTAGACATTGATTTTCTTCCCGCTGGCTGAAAGGCTAACGCTCAGAATTGAGAGAATGTCCTTCCCCTCAAAGGTAAAATTTCTTTTCAAGGCACTGGTGATCACAATTAGTACAAAATACAAATGCATCAATAATAAGTTAGAGTCGTGTTTTAAGGCTCTCTGTCTTGTTCAATATTAACTTGTGGGATAGAGAGGCTTTTCCAAATGTTTTTGTATGCGGTAATTTGACATGCACTGTGCCGAGTTCTTTCGACAGCCATCACACCACCGCTGCTGTTCAACGCATCGCGTATCAAGTTTCGATCACGGAAAATCAACCGAATTTGTAATGTAAATAAGTAGTGGATATACATGCCAATACTTCAAATTTGCGATATTTCAATTCTTTCTTTTTCATTGCTAAGAAAATGCCACTGCTTTGCCAGACTCTGCAACCAAGTTCAAACTTCAACCTACAACCTTTCACCTTTCACCGCTGGCATTATCCTACCGCTGGAAGAACAATACTCCCTGGAAATTGAATTTGACTATTATTTGTGGAATCACTTAATGTTTATTGATAAAAAGTAGCATTGAAGGCCTTCGATTACCGAGAAGCCCAATTTGCTTCAATTATCTATTTCAATCCTTAATTACCCTACTCAGTTTTCCGATAGTATCTCAGTGTTTGCCGCAAAAAATAAAATTTGAATTTCTTTGGTCCATTATTGTGGCCTTATCACAGAACAAACGACTTTTTTAGAATTTCAAATAACCAATATACACATTAATTGGATCGACGTCATCCCACGATGACCCGAATAATGGCTTTTGAGTAATCTGGAGTCTTCAGCGAGATTAAAGATACCCTTGACATAACAAGTGCTATTTTACGTACGGTATTTTACTATATTACGCACGATACCTAGGTCGTATTGTCAGCTTTCAGCTCTGCAGAATTCTTCTCTCTAGTAGAATATACTAGAAACGCTTTTGCTGGTGGTGTAAGAGCTCGTCGCCCAGCTATTTCAATATCCATTCATTTTGTTCCCTGTATTTTTAATGTATCTATGTATAGCTGATGGTTTATTTGTGTGCAGGATCCAGGAATGTGCTGGCAGGTAAAAATCTGATACTAATCTGAACTGCAAAATAAGGTCATTCTGTGATATCATCGTTAATGAATCACATCTCGTATTTCTCAATGCCGACGGCATTTTAATTAAGAGAAACTATTAAAGTCCCGGGAATATATTATTGTTTATCTCCGCTGTGCTGTCTGTGGCTGTGATTTCATGATTTGTTTTCTTCGTCATAATGAGTCAAATTCGCTGCTGGATGTTTTGATGTTTTTAGTATCGCCATAAGTACAATCGCGAAAGGTACAAAGTCGATATTGCCAGCGTTTCTTCACCATTAAATTAACAGCTACAAATCAACTAGGAACCCTAAAATAACTCAATTCTGTATGCCACTGGCCTTAATACGTCACCTTTGCACCCGTCATTCCTCTTATTTTAAATGCAAGGGCAACCTTTATAGCAATGACACGTCAATTGCACAGATTAAAACTTTGGAAATAGCCATCAAAATGGAGGCTGTTCTTGCTGGAACACGGGAGCACATTTAGTTCAAGTCTGTTCTTTATCTAAGTGAAGTTTAAGGCATGTTATGTAGTTAGTTTCCTTTGACATGTCTCAAGGCTCTGAACAGTATGATTGACTATTGGTACAGTTCAACATTGATAAATCATAACGCTTCTGACTTCTCTTTCAGTTTTTTGTGTGTCCATGAACATCTGTTCTCAATTTCCGTTATTTCACATCAAGGATTTGCCTTGTCATCAGCCAGGAAAGATTTGTAACTTTTGACTTCGCACTTTTCACCTGCATTCTACTTGACTGTCGTCGCCCGGAAGTGGTTGGATGCTTGATGGTTTTAGGCTTTGTGATCTAGCTTGAGTTGCGATTGAATTACCTTCCTTGATTCCTATGAGCACTTAGACAGTCATGCGCTTACTTCACGCGAAAGAAATCTGGTTCTGGCCATGCAGGATAACAGATCTAGGCACAGTACGTGTTAAACGACATCTTCCACTACCGCATAACTGCAAACCGTCTCACTTTACAGCAAACGCAAACACTGACATTCGAAACCAGGCCAGAGTAGTAGGTGTTGAAAAATTCAAGCAAGTCCCGAACATTCATAAAGTAACGTGTCCAATGTTAAATTCACTTTCCACAGCTCATAACATAGAGAACCTTTATCGGCACAATTAATATTAAGTCTTCCAACAATCCTCTGGTTCACATGGCAGTGGGTTTATCAAATCGATGCTTAAGTACCAGATACAAGACTGTGTTGAACATAAAAACCTATACACTGGTCGATCAGACGTACCAGCAAATATTGTGATCAATCGGTTATTTAACCAGTAAATTATTTGCTATTTGACGAGTACCCAAACTCACGAGGAATATCGGACCGTAAACAGGTAAATTATAGAGACCTTCAATCGATCGATGTGTCAATCAATAGATCGTGCATTAGTCAATCGAAAGAAGACCTGCCTATAGTCCTTCATGTATATGACTATCGGTTGATAAAAACTTAGTTTACCGGCTTCGTCAAAGCTATTTGCCTGAACATTACTCTGAAAGTCACAGCAATCATTCGCCATTTTACGTGAAGTGTCCAGGCCTACTTATTGCGAACGTCTTTCTTCTTGTCTTTTTTTCTTTCACAAGTGGATGAAAGCATGAGTCACTCAGGAAAAGAAGGTCAGAGTCAACAACTCAGAGCGTTTCGTATGACAAATGACAGGAGCGGCTGTCGCTGAGTGACGACTACCCTTCGCCATAAACAACTCATTTGCTGTGAGTGGGGAGTTCACGTCACCCGCATTATTCAACAAGCGCCCCTGTAATGCGCCATAATTCAATCGTTCTCCCCTGCTTCTCGAGCGGAACCAATGAAAAGATGGATGGATGCCGCAGAAAAAAGGGCAGCGCGAGCAGCAATTCTTCAATCTGGTTATGCTGCCGTGTTTGAGACATTTTATCAAAAAGATATATTAGTTAAACGTGACACGAACGAGATCTCTGTATGTCGTCAAATATGCATAAGTATGATATCAGGGTCATATCGTCTTTTATTCATGTACCTATTCGGAAAATAATGAAAGACAGAGAATAGAGAAGGAATCATTGGATTTTATTAATTCCACAAAAGTCCAGCACATTATACGGTATTTGTACACACAAATCAAATTCCAATAGACTGCAATACTAAAATGTAGATCTTTAGAATCAGTTTCACTAAAACTGAAACAATCAGTTTTTTGCTTGAACAAAATCGAGACGGTGGCAGAAACTGAACGCGTGAATAGGATTTAGGAACTCCAATTAAACAAAGAGGTACCCCTTTCTGAATGTTTAAAGCTAATCTTTTTTGTTGAGCGACGGGTGATATATCTGAATTCATTTAAGGTTATGGTATCCGTTTGTATCAGGACAAACCTTGTTTGATTATTTCCTCAAGCTTTGGAAAAGAAAGAACTTCCAATGGAATGATTTAAGCCCTATAATTCAAAACGTCTACAAAGTGACTCATATGCTTATTTCATTAAGAGTATTCATTTTCAACCTTTCTTGATTAGATTAACTTCTAGTGATTAATATGGTGTGTTGAGTCCCGGTGACGTGTACACGGAACTTTGCAGAGTACTGCACGCATGCGTAATAGAGAAGGAATAGCAGGGGTTTTGTGTGCTGCGATGACTTGCGCGGACTGTATCGGTTTCATGAGTGAAAAGATATGTCGTAAATATTTCAACGTGTCACTTTCACCCCGCCTGGTAGAAATACAACGATTGCACAATTCGCATAGTTTTTGTCTGATTGTAAACACATGAATTGGGGGAAATTTATGTGTTTCACAGCACAGCTTGAATAACAATCACTCCATTCCCAGCAGAATCATGAAACGTTAAGAACCATTTAAACGCCTCTTCATCTCTTTCAACAATGAAGGTCGATAGAGCTGCTCCATATATCATCTCCATTGGATGTTATTTGACGTTTTCTTTGGTTCAGTATAGTATCTAGCTCATTACCCCTTTGGTAAGTCCCGCAATTAATGTGTAGATACCCTTGAAAGGGTATTATTTACGGTCAATCCAACTCGGATATTTGTCTGCGAGGTAAAACAATACAAAACAACGCGGAACTAATCGTGTACTAAATTTACCGGCGCATTTATTTAAATAAAAAAAAACAAACCACAAATAACCAGAGAATCAGTTGTGGTAGTGTGACAGTATTAAAAATAGCCTGACGTCATCATTTCGTGAGATAAACCCCTGTCATTGACAAACGTAGAGACGACTGCCCGCAACGACTGTCATCTTTAAGGTAACCCCTACAAATACGCCGTTGTCTGATTAACGCTTGTCATCCGGTAAGATTGAACAGAGCACATCAAACTCTAGTATTGTCAACTGTAGAGAATGATTATTCACAAGTTTGACACATTACCCCACATCTACCATTGTATAACTTCTGTTAAGTGAGTTGATTATTGACAACATCTTCCATTGATAAAAACGAAATCATACTCGAAATATCCCTTTTTCCCTACAGCCAAATCTAACCGAGAGAAGTCGTATAACTCGTGCGAATAATAATCATGACGAAATCCCTCTAATTATAATATTAAATGATATGACGCGATCATATCAGAGCAGCGGCTGATCCCGTTAAAATCACATCTATGATGATCATATCGTCGTATTCCATCGTATTGAATCACCGAAGGAGCTTAAAGCTATAGGCTGTGCTGACATGCCTACCACTCCTCCATCGCCTGCAAGTCTGCAAATCAGTTACCAAATCGCTAATCATTTCCCCCAGGGCTTCAATGCTGCACGTATTCCGATGTGGCGAGCAAGCGGTCTAATTTTATGTCTAGCGGCGCGCAGCTTAGCAATCCTGAAGCAACCCTCTCACGCGATGGTTGATACCCTAGCAACCGGGACGGTTGAATACAACTTAGGCTTAGAATGGGGATAGGCTAGGCTTAAAAGGGGCTATTGAAATGAATCTCAACGATTTTCACATTTGCTGAACTTACCTCTCCGCTAAGGGAGCATTCAGTTATTATGACCGGGGGTGGGCCGGCAAAATACAGGGGGCTCACTTCAAATTTGAAAACTGCAAAGGGGGGAGGGGGTCATGTATTTTTCAACAGCTCAGAGGGGGGGGGGTCACTTATTTTTCATAAGTATCCATCCCGTCAAAAAGCAGTTTCAGTGTTCAGAAATATTCTGGGAGGTAAAAATGATTCGTTGCATGATTTCATTCTCTGAAGTTATTCAACTGTAAATCTGAACAAAAGTATAATTATCTGTCACATGAACATCTTGAATTGATAACTCTGAGCCTTGTCTTATTGTAAATCAAGCTCACTGCACTGAGGGCACTGAATAATTCCTATTACTTACATATTAGAGATATAGCAAGTTTTGTCGGGGAAATTATTGAGACTACTAGTACCATGAAAAGTTAAATAATACTTTATGGTGAAATTCCAATATCATAATTGTTGTCCACATCTGAACTTTTAAATACCCAATTTGAATCAAGTACGTTTGTATCAATTATCAAACATCTATAAAAGCACAAATTAATTTTATAGTTAAGCATTGTAAAAAAATTATTCTTAGTTTTCTCATAGACTCCAATGTGAATCAACATTTCGGTAAAATTCCAAAATCCAATTTCTTGCACACATATCAACCTTTAACCATCCTAGGCTATCTAAGTACTTTCAAATGAATTATCAAATGTCTATAAATACTAAGATTTTGATATTTTTGAATTGGGAAAAAATTATTCATATTTTCCTCATAGACTCCCATGTACAGTGAATCTACATTTTAGTATAATTCCAAAATCCAATTTCTGGCAAACACATCCATTTGTTACCACCCTAATGTAATCAAGTACATTAATATCAATAATCGAGAGTACATAAATACACAGGTTTACCTATTTTTGTATTGGAAAAAAATTACTCATACTTTCTTAATAGACTCCCATGTATAGTGGATGAATATTTTCAGTGAAATTCCATAATCAAATTTCTTGTACATATAATATGCACCTTTAACCATCATATTCTAATCAAGTACAATTATGTTAATTATTGAACGTCTGTATATGCACAAGTATACCAAGTTTTTCATTGGAAAAAAAAATTCACAATTTCATCATTTACTCCCATGTATAGTGGATGAACATTTTTGGTGAAATTCTAAGGTCAAACTTTTTGTCCACATGCCAGTTGTAACAAACCTATTTCATTCAAGTTCATTTATGTAAATTATCAAATATCTATAAATGCATAGATATAGTTTTGCATTGAAAAAGTATTACATAGTTTTCTCATACATTACCATGTATAGTGAATCAACATTATCAATTGCTGATTTTCAATTAAATCCAAATATCAAAATTTTCTACACACAGGCTTGCGAAAAAATATTGCGATCCACCAGTAATTTCTGTCCAATCCCTTTGAGGGGTAATTTCAAAATTATAGCAAGTCAGAAGGGGAAATCTGAGCATTAACACCTTGTGACTTTGTAAGGAGGGTCATTTGAAAAAATCTAGGCTCTTTTTTTATATTCTATCGCACCATACCCCAAGGTGTTGTGTGTGCAGCTTTACTCAAGCAATGTGGGGGGGGGG
>LD346926.1:79279-94511 GCA_001465055.1 Ptychodera flava | reverse complement strand
TATATATATATATATATATATATATATATATATATATATATATATATATATATATATATAAAATAATAATAATAATAATAAGCAACCTTCCTCTATCCATGTAAGGATGGCTCTTTCCCTTGTATATTTTACTTAATCTAGCCCTCCTTAGCAAAACTACCTCATCCAGTAATCAATTATATTACTAGTAAATTCAATGGTTAGAAATAAGCTAAATTATGACGTCGATATTTTCGAATTTTACTGATGTCGGAGAATTTGCCCGTAACTGCTCTCCACGTATTGCATGCATCGTAACTTAGAGATGCATTGTACACCAAATCGTTTCTTTTGTTTGATGTGCTCATCATATCAAAATACAGAAAATCTTTCAAAGAGAACAGATAAGAACCGTTGTGCTCAGATGAGACAGACAAATCTAGTCATTGTAACTTCAATACATTATTGATACTGGAATTGTCAATGAAGTGCCCCGTGCTCTTCCAAATCTCAGTTCGGATGCAGTTTCGTTTCTGTGACAACTAGTCACGAGATCTGAAGTCATGCCTGACCCGAAACTGATTATTTTTATTGAATGGCCAGGATGAGTAAGGGCGCTGCGGCTGATGCGCCGGCTGTGGTGTAATTTTCAAGCGACACACGTATGGAGCTGATTGCTCCCGCTTGGCCCGTGTTTAACGCCAGACATGCGTACACGGTCACAGCAACATCAATTTAGTAAATTGACTACGATTTGTGCACATGACTTGTCGAGCCGATAACAGTTCTCGGTCCTGCGGAGCCACGGCGGTTTTCTAGCGCAGAAAACTTTTTTTTTCGCACAGGTTTTCTTACCTCCCTCGTAGCAGTCGAGGAGTCAACACACCACCATGTTCGTTGGTCACTGGGCAAGAACAGCTCTGACGCTTTTCCTCTCGCTGAAAGGTAGGTTCGGCATCTTTTGATTCTTTCGGGAAAGGGAAACAACAATACGGTTGAGCTGCTGTGAATTCCGTAGCTTCCGTGGCCCGAAATAGATTTTACATTCGTCAAATTTGAGCAGGTGCGTCTTCTATATATCAGGTAAATTATATGTTGTCGATTGATCCACAGAGGTCCTCACCTTCTGACGGCATTTCTTTGTCGCCCTGGCAGAGAGTGTGGGCTCCGCTTCGTCTGTGGAATCGTAAAAGCCAAAACTGACAACTCTCGCGTTTGAAATATATCTGTCACGCACGACCTTCCGAAAGTATTTTTAAGAGGGAATTAAGAAGCGCAGGGATTCACGGAACACCTCCGAGTCTGTTTAACGCTGCTGGCGTGAAAACAACCGATAAATGTTTATTTTTGATTGGAGAACTACATAGCGTATTGACCTGTTTGTTTCGCAGTGGCAGTTCGCAAGGGGAAGATGCTCCGATCGGGATATAAATTTTGGACGATTCTTGTAACTGTTTTATTTGTGCCCCATAAGGATGTGTTTTGTCCTTTTGCTCCGCGCAGTTGGAAGACAGCGAAACTACTTCAGTCGTTGCAAAATCGAAGTCGAATCAGGATCGTTCAAGGCGGACAACCCTAAAAAAATTTTCTTTGCGGTTGAAGGGCCTCACTACCTATGATGTCCGATTGCATGCGCCCCCTTCACTCCTCAGCTATAACTGTAATATTCGACTTTAAACTATAAACCTAGATGTTCTAGCATGATTCATGTTGAGACTTTGAGGAGACAAAGCTGTAAATCTGACATATAAAAGCACTTCAGTTTCCACGAACACCCTGGTTGAACTTTTCCCAATGGAGTTACAGAAAAAAACCCCGGTAATATGTGGAGTAACGTGTCCTCATAGGAAGTGACAAGGAAATTGATAACCTCATTGGTATCTTATCAAATCTATTTAAAAGAGAAAAATAATTTCCATCAGGGGTGAATCACAAAAAAAATCTGAAGAAAACATTATATCAATAACATTCTGATCAAAACTGTACGAGCCCTTATGACACTAAATGCTGCTACTAATTAAATTGACGTGGCCCCTTTTAAGAGTGTGAATATGATTAATCTGTGTCTCTGCATTATACATGTGCCTAAGGGCAGACTCTCAGAAAACAAGCCTATGCGTGACCGGATGGCAATATTTTGATTTATTAATTCCAAATGCCGCAAAATGCAAACTTTGTTTCTCCCTGACATTTCTCCGATCAATGATGTCAGGATGTCAATTTCGCAATTCTTTTAATAAAGAGAGCGCATTCCGACTGGAGATAGTCCGTACTGCCGCACTCCACAAAAAGCTCGTCGCATATTATCGAGGAAATAGTGTAGTCTGTCGTATCTGATAGCTATATATTGAAGTGCATATCGAAATTTTTTAAACTTGTGCATATTTTGATGCATGCGACGACAAATAAGTCGTACTTGCCTGTAAATGACAAAAGATAATATTTGGTTACCACACAAAAGTGTTGTAACGATTTTGGGTTCACCTTGAAGAAAGTAGGTGTACATGAGTTCGCGAAAATTGATGCTTTGTGACTACCTGCCCCTTGCCTGCCTTGGCTGCTCACTTATCAACTTTTAATAAATCGTCTATGTTGTCGCTGATTCTTAGAAGTACAACTTTGGTTTTCTCTCTGTACAACATATTAAAAATCTCTCTGTCTCTCTGTCTCTGTCTGTCTGTCTGTCTGTCTCTCTGTCTCTGTCTCTGTCTCTCTCTCTCTCTCTCTCTGAAAAAAAATTGTATGACGATAATTTGATTGACAACACTAAATGACCACCAGACCTTTTACTTGGCGTCATGGCAAACATATTGTAAGTCATGCGTTTATGTGTTTTGCTTGAAAGCAAATTTTTTTTCATCGGTATAAGGTAGATTTTAAAAGGGAGGAATATAAATTATTTATTTAGACGTGAACACGTTTTCTGAAATATTTGTGCTTATTACATGATGTAGCCTTGGGCTGACCATGTATCATGTCATAAATGTGTATTGAGGTGCAGGACCCACAGCGTCATGAATTATCATTGTATTGAAGTAATATATTATCACCCCGGTCGTTCGACAGGTATTCATTTCAGTTATAGTCTGCATCTGTCGATATATAGCTATTCGTGAAAAAAGTGACACGCTGGATTGGATGATTGGAAATGTTTTATGAGGATACCGGTCTCTGAAGGGGAACAAAAGAGTAAACAAACACTGACTAAATAATGGTGCGAGGCAAATAGTGAATCTATAGGGAGTTGTTCTATTGATGTTGAAAAGGGAATATTTCCTTTCTAAACATTTGATATTAAAACAGCAAAGTGTAATTCGAAAGCCTTTTATATTTTCTATGTTTACGTTTTGCACGACTAATATTATTTGAAAGCTGAACTGGATCATTGCTGCGGCGTCCTGTGCCACAGTATGGCGGCCATGGGCTGTTGTAATGATGCGCTCTGCGACTGTGATTTGGAAGGTCGGTTCCCGCCTGGACTGGTGCTCGGAGCCCAAGGCGAGCTAACCCCACGCAGGAGCTGGAACTCAGCACCCCAGACACAAATCGTAAATTTCGTGACGGACTCACGCCCGATCGAAATTATTCTGTCACTAAAGTAAATTGTTGATCTAATTACGGAAAACAATGTACATCTCGTTATTCGAAGAGCACATAATTGACGGAGATGACTTCCACACCGGACGGCTTCGAATTAGTTCAAACGCCATAAAGGGTCGAAGTAGCTCGTATTACCTGGCAAAGAATCGAGTTCGTTATAAATTGAACCATTAGCTAATCACCGACAATAGCGAGGACGAAAATAATCGAGTGAAAAGCTCTCGGCTCATTACATATCACAATCAATGCCTATCAACCCCATTCTTTCCTATTTTTGATAATCACTGTCAATTTCCATTCAATCTCCGTCGCGGGAGATCAAGAGAGTCTGCTCGGTTGTTTGAACGCGTCGTTCACCGGCTCCGCTTGTCTCCGCGACTTTTTTTGCACCCCAATCAAAAGGAGCATGCAAGCTATATCAACATTTCCCTAGTGGAGCGGATTTGTACAACTGTCACGCCGATCATGAATATTTCAGGATCGTGTCAAGCAGCTTGGTCGTGCTGGTTTTGAGAGCTGATTTCTAGGTCGACTCCATGCAACATTGATGGTTTAAGATTATTCTGATTGAAGAATGGTTCAATGGTGAATCAACGCAAGCAGTGAAAGAAAGGAAGAGGAAGTCACGCAATACAGGCAAAGTACAAGTGTGCGAAACGGATGTGCTTAATACACGATATCGGTGGAAAATAAATTTGATTACTTATCCAAATTTACCAAGAGTCAACTTTGTGGACTGATAACTAGTCACAGAGCACACATTCGGGCACTTTGTTCGCCGACAAATTGATACGGAATATCAGCCGAGATATTTGCTATCACTCTAGTAGACTGAGTCTTCAAGGAGAAATGGACACCGAGATTGACATGGATGTCAATTTCACTTGATTGGAAATCCATTACGCTATCGTTGCGCGAATGGCCTCGTGTTTCAATTAATCTTGCCCGCCAAGCGCTGCCAGTTTTCAACAGTACTTTACTTGACCCAAGCACATCAAAATCTAGTACATATTAAAACTTGGAATAAACTGGTGAAATCCAGAGGACGGTAATCTAAGCTTGAGCAATGTTATCATGTATTATATTTCGAGGCTGTTTGAGTTTTTATTCGGATGACCTCTGCACCCTCATCAATATCAAATCAGGTTTTCTACAGACACTTTATGTCTTATTAGTTTACTTTCATGAACAATATGTTAAGTGCTGAATTTAATAAAGCATATTTTAATTTGTTTGGAAGGTATAAGACACCTTTATTCAACAAACAAACACCGCATTCTGCGTCTAGGACAAGAGTTTGACATCCAAGCTACAAATGTTCCACCATCCAACAAAAGCGCTCACGTAGTTCGATCTGAATCCTCATTTGAAGTTGTATTGGTGAATAAGATTAATTTATTGTTGACTTCAAGGCAACAAAACCTTTATTTTGTTGTTCATTCGCTACCACGCTTACTACCATTTTTATTTAGCGGGATGTAAATTAATTGATGCGAAGATTGAAAGCACCAGTCATTTATACGAGGTGATGGCTTGTCAATCAAACCAGCAAATTTTTGCAGGGTTTTGTTTCCGCGTGAGTATATATTTTTGCTTGCCTGACAGGCGTGTTTTTCTTACAATGGGGCCGTCAATATATATCGTTGAGGGGAAATAGCATTCTACTCTGTATACAGTGTTATAGTTACACCCGAGCTGTTCGTTTGTTATAACATTTCTCCAACATTGATGACAGTATAGAGGAAAACATGCAAATAATACTGTAGGGTAATAATTAGCTGCCCCCATCCTTTGCGTTAAGTACAAAATATATCAAGTGTGCAAATCTTCCAAGTTCAATGAATGCATTAACGACTGTATAGATGATAACAGCATAGTGTCTCTTATTTTATCTCTGCTGAATTTAGTTTTTATTGAATTAAACTGTGCCAGCGAGACCATGAATGTCAATGGAGAAAACGAGACGTGCAATAAAGTTGTCACCGCACATTTTAAATTGACAAGTTGCAAGTTTTCCCTGGCATCGACGAAATAATCGTTAGAGTTGCACTGCAATAGAAAATTGATGAACTTACACAGAGAGGCATGCGCAGTGTCAGTGCACTTCGCCTGGAGAATCATCACCCATTTCACCCTTTTACTAATAAAAAAAGTTGATGATCTGCATATGATATCAATACTCATGTGCTCTGTTGACGATTAAGCGGGTTTCATGCCAGTCTGTTGTGCGCTTTTAAAATGTGCACAATCAGAAATGTTAAACTCTTTAAACTGAGGAGATATGTTGTACCCAATACAGAAATGCGATACATGCTGTGGTATTTACCGAAGACGCTATGATATCTGTTCACCCAATAAGTGTAAAGAATAGATAGCGATATTTGAATGAACTAGAACATGTAATGTTAGAGTTCATTTCGGTCCTGCCATTATTAGACAATTCATGACAGTATGTTTGTATATGAGTCGCCCTCTTCCCTTCCGACCAAATAACGACGGGGTTGTCGGTACTGACATCTGTATACCGTTTTTTTTTGTCCACAGTTTGCTTGGCAGCGGAGGCCGAGGAGAGACTGTTCACACGCCTTTTTACCAGCTACAATGACTTGGTGAGGCCGGTGAGAAATGTGTCCGATATACTGACTGTAATGTTTGGACTCACAATCTCACAGCTCATCAACGTGGTAAGCTAATAATACTGTCACTATATTATTCCACTTTTATCAATCTGTGAAAAATAGTTGCTTGTTCTACTTCTAAAATCAATGTTGAATCTCTTCTGTTCAATACGTCAACACAGTCTGTAAAAGTGTATTGGGTCCGATGTTATTGTTGGTAAATTAATATTTTTGTTCGGGCAAGAAACAATTCGTCAATAACAAAACATGCATATTATAGCAAACTCTGCGATGTGTTGGTAATAATTTAGGGAGTTGAATGAAGAATGGTATGTTATATACAACAGAAATACTTAACATATTTTATGGAATTGCAACCGTTGTCCGTTTAGCTGCTGTTCGTCATTCATATTTCATCCATTCATTTATTACCACACGGCCTCCATTCGGGGATTTAAGCCTCATCGATCAGCGCCATTCAGGCGTGAGGGTTTCCTTGTCATTTCCAACGGCTGTAACACCATGGATGGGAGTGTATTGTTTGACTTTACAACCAAATCTACATCATCCGCTTTTGAATCATTGCTGGAGCTTTTGTGGCTTTTTCATCACTTTGTTGGGCTTTAATAAAAGGTTTCTTTATGTCGTAATTTATTCTTTTCACCTCGACATCATCTGTGTAAACAGTTCCCACATTTTTCATTCGTAATACATCGCATAAACTTTCAAATTTCAATTGCGTTTTGTATTTCTTTTACATGCTAGTGCAAATTTCATTCGCATAAAAACTTTTATACTTCATCGATTTCATTCAGGTTAAGTTGCAAAATTATGTTCCTTTAAAGACAAGTGAATTAATGGATCTCGTCCTTTAAAATTCGCTTTATCATCCTTCCCTTCGTCTGTTTCAGTTACTCTTCTCACTTGATCTCTTTTTTCACGTGTCCTCTCGTCCCTTTTGATCCAAGGAACGTCTTAGCACCTCTCCAACTTTGTTCTGAGTATTTGCCAATGAGATTGTAGTTCCAGAAAGTCAAGTCGAACCATTACGCTTCACGTCTGTCTCGTAGCACATCTTGAAGTTTGAGTCTATTCCTTTCTCTGAAATCATAAGAGTTCATGACATGCGGGTAACCTGGAGACGACCGAAACAGCTAAACACTGAAGAGCGGAGATCACAAGCTGTGGCAAAGCAGACGAGTTGTCAAGACAACCAGGACGATTAAACCAACACAGAGATTATTATCATTATACACTCGTTCGTTAGCCGTTCGCGACCCGTTTTCGAAGACAGCACGAATATTGCTATATAATGGACATATTGACGCAAACGTGCTAAGCGAAAATCGATTATTGTTTCGCAATAAAATTAATTACTTTAGTTTCCTTGGTCACCATGGTCACAGCTGTGTCAATGGAATCAATGCCTTTGCATTATTGTGTACAATTATTGATTTTGTAACATTCAAAATACAGTAAAACACTTTTCAGAAGTTCGGTCAACAGAATTCTACAAAGCTGAACGTTCGCATATCATGAATAAAAACGTCATTGTTCGCTTTGCGTTGGCTAGATACTGTATTGAAACCATTCTTGATTGCAGTGAACAAAAGATGAAATCGTCCGAAATTTTGTTAATTCTCCCCAGCTCAGCATCTAAAATGTGGTCAAATCACTTTTGGCATATTCGCGGTTGATTTATCATTGATGAACTCGTTCAAGGTCAACGCTAACTTTCACGAGAGACAGTCGAGTTCGATTTAACTCCTTCTCCAGGCTTGATAAGCCGGTTCATCCTTCCGTATGACCGTAAAACGGATTTTTTTTTTGAACTTCAAAACGATAAATTATGGTTTTAAGTAATCACGTTCGGTGTTCATGGCGAGGGCGCCGACGACAAAGAGTGGCCTGAGCTCGTTTCCAGTATGGTATAGAGTCGCTCATCTGCAATGCTGGATCGGTTGGTCTAAAATTCGCCGTCAAACTATGCATTTACGTGTGATTTTGTTGATGGACTTACTTTCATGTAGCGCCGCGCCCGTCTTAAAATATTGTGTTATTAAAATAATAACTGTCAACTCGCAGTGCCCTTTTTAAGGCCAAAGGTCGCACTGATGATTATGAACACAAGAAACCTTTGCTGGGGCAGCGTTACTTGTACCTTCTGCCCGAGGGTCTGTCATTTAATTCAATGAGTCATATTCAATAGCGGTTCTTTAAATACCAATGCTCCGGCCATAGAGACAGTCACTCACTGTATATCTGTATCATGTCCGGGGCTAGCAGAACTGAGTTAATAAAAAAATTGGGCATTCACGTAGTGTCTGAACCTGTCTGCGTATGGTGGTATGGAGTGAATGGTATACTTTGTGTTCGGTCACAAAGATAGAATAGTTCAACGGCAAATGTTTGTTTTTTAAGTTAATCGCATAGTAGTGAACATGATAATCATTTGCATCATTGAGTTTGCATGTCACAGGTGCACTCTTCCGGTTATAATCTTTTCAGTATGATTGACTTACGTAAGTTACATCTTTATGATCATCGACAGACATGTGTACATGTGAGATTTTATGTTTGAATACATTATACAAACTAGTACTGCGTACACCGAGCTTCGCCATGACTGAAATATCAACGCTAGTGCCAAAACTCATGCGAGGTCAAAAATTGGAAAAAAGAACTATATCATGACTGATGACATTTGACAAATAGTGTAATTTTAATTCTACACAGGCAGCTATAGGTTTTTACTTTTGGTTTTCCACATTGTAGGCAACGAGTTTCGACCCTCCGTACTCCTCCCACCTGCCTATCCCCACCCTCATAAACAACGATGATGTTACGGCCTAACCTGAAAGTCATCATGACCTTGCCGCAACGACCAAAGCCGAAGAGCCGATTATTTAAACAAAATATTCGACCGCTCCTTCCTGTTACGGTGGCTAATTGGACTAATTGATAGAGATCCGGTATGCATGGATGCATACGGATGCAGAAACGTTATCGCTTTCTCTTGTAATGCCGCGGCCACTGGAGACCCACCCTCTCTCGTCCGTGACAACGCATCTTAACAATATGAAAATGCGAGAGAGTCACAGAAAGAGTATTTCATCAAATTGAAAAGTTATTAAATGCTCTCATACCCAAGCCAATAAGTTGTACGCTGTACTTTGAACTTTGACCCTCGACCATATGCACCGACAGATGTAGCTTTCCTTATACCTTTTCTCCCATTTTATACCCATTTACATTTAGGTACGTCCCAACTATATATTAAATCGATGAAAATGTATAAGGAAAGCTAGATCTGCCCGTAAAGTGCAAGAGGCATGAAACTTAAGTGATGACTTTGTACCTGAAATAATTATATATATATATATATATATATATATATATATATATATATATATATATATATATATATATATATATATAAAATGATTCATAAGAAACAGACCCTCCCCATCCCAAACATTAGAATTAATTTTAAAAACCTTATGAGTCTCATACTTAAGTCTCTCTCTAATTAGGATGCGATATTTCAGAGCAAAATTTGTGTGAAAAAATATGCAATTGTGATTTAGAAATCACCTATCCATTAATATGTCCTAATGAGAGTATTTTCTTCCATTTCATGAATGCTCTATCATCCAAATGTCGCTCTTCACGACTTGAAGAAAAGTGTGAAATAAGGAGTTTGATATCATTTCAAGGATGATCTTGACTTTCTCCCGACCTTCTCTAATTCAGCTGTTCTTATAACCTTGTGGTGTTTTCGAACATGGCTCAAAGAGCCTTTTTGAGTGCAATGAGACCCTGTCAGTGTCATTTTCCATATATTGCTTGAGCTTTATTCCTATATTCGAGCCGTTCTAGAGATAAATGAAACTTTGAGTGACTTTTCACAGTTTATAATCACAAGGGGTGAAGTAGCTTCCGTCGTGAAGCTGACACGAATAAACCATCCCCTATACTGACATCCACGACATGCGATTTCAGAGGAAATGTTCACCTGCGCGCTCGTTCGCGTAACTCTCGATTCCGTTCTGTTCAGTATATGGCACGAATTTTTACAGACGGTATTTCACTAGCAACGTTTCTGAGAAACAGGCGGCAGGCTATCAAAAGTCAATTTATGCTAGAACTCCAATTGCTGTAACTCATACTGATTTTTATTCTGTTTGTAAAACACACATTCCTTTTCTTCCGTTATCATCATATTGATGTTGAACTTGGAAATATTGCCTGTATACGTGTAATGTTACTATTGACAGTTGAATTTGTAGTCTGGACTCGAATTCATTTGTCAACAATAACATTTTTCTGTTAGACAGTGCGTTGTGTTACCCTGGCTGAAACCACGTGAAGAAGGGTAAAAAATAATGAAAAAAAGCTATTAAAAGTTGCAGCTATGTTGTCGCTTTAAAATACAATCGTGTAAAACTGACATGTCTCTTTTAATCAAAATCAAGTTCAGCAGACTCGATCCGTATTCGTAATGTATGTAAGACCGACAAGACATTTTACAAGTCCAGTGTTAGCAGCGGTACTTGTTTGATCTTGTCATCCGTCATGTTGACTCTGGATTAGCATCAACGCTCATGTTTTCCAATTTTACGCTCTACCTGTTCCATACCAGTATCAGCAGTAACACACCCCCTAAGTGTTTAATCAATGTGACGATTATTCGCTTTATTTCTTTTGCAGGACGAACGAAACCAAATTATGACCACGAATGTCTGGCTAAAACAGGTAAGATAGATCTATGTTGGCGTCAGATGCCGTTGTGTTTTTCCTTCCCTGCGTCAGCCTGCTAATTTGCCAATAGAAATTTACCAATTCACCGTAATTAACTGCGATTATAATTAAGTTATGTTTGCCTGTTTCCGCATTAAAAATACTAATATTAGTGTTTTGCATACAAGACGTGCCTCGTTTATAGGAATGGATTTTTTAAACCGTCATATTATTTGTAACAGGGAGCAAAGGTCACCCGAAACACGTTTTGTAATCGGTTTCAGTGGTGAATTTCATATTCAACTACGTAATACGGTAAATGCAGTTATAGTTAGATTAACAATGCACTGTGCGAGCTTTAAGGCAGTACGCGCATCAAACTTGAAACACTTAAATTTTTGCTGAAAATTCCCGTCAGGGAACCTTAAATGATTCTTTTCAGTACGAAAGCAAGAATAAACATCTGGGGTTATTGTTCAAATTTTGGTCCCAGAAAAACAAAATCAATTTACTAAGTATTCAGCGAGCTTCGAAATTCAAAATGGCCGCCTTCTGTGTGTTAGTAACTCTGTTGGGTAAAATAAATTTTCCATTTTCACAAAGTAAGCCTGTAAAAACTTCAAAATGAGCCTCACAAGAGGTACGCTAAAACAGCATTGTCAAATATTGAGAGTCAGAATACCCGCCCTATAGGCCGTGCTGTCTGTCTTAAACTTGCTGGACTCATATCCCAATTGGTCTGACCAATTCTCGACTTAGTACATTTCGAGATTGAAAGCATAACGAGAAATCACCAGTTCGTCACTGATAATATAACCAGACATCATATCGATCATACATACAAGCGGTAGACTCAAAATAATCAGTTTTGCTGCAGGGTTAATTTGTCCCCTGATTAAAATGTTTTATTAATAAAATGCTTTTATTAAATAAAATCTGTAAACGTTATTTCAATAAGACAAATGTTCTTGCTAGGGGCACGTCTACGGCTTGCCCGATGTAGCCAATATACCCCCGAAGGGTTTGATCCTGAGTTCGCTACAGTAGCGTAGGCCAACTCTATACCGTTCACAAAGATGAGCGTGGATCTTGTCCCCGGTCAATAGAATTCAAGGGTTAAGGCCATTGTCTCCGTAGCGGAATATTACACATTACACAAAGCCATATCATTCCGAACAATTGGAAGTGGTGTAAATTTAAAAAAAAAACCAAAAAAGCAAAAACCTCCAGACATTGGCATGTTCATCGAAGACCTTTTTCCTTGTATCTTCAATTTTGTTCAAGCGCCTTCTGTTTTGTCATAGTGTACTCCGCTCTCGCAGATCAGTCACAATGCCCTGCACGCTTGCTGTATTTAATTTACATTCACGGCAACTCCACCATATCTGTGGCCCTTCCATTCCATACTATCTTTCAACCTTAATTCAATCCGTGAGATAAGGAAGCTTCAAAATCTGCCGCCAACCGACGCAAACGTTTCCGCTGTGTAACGCAGTAGTAGATGTATCGTCTTGTACGTGGGTGTGGACACGCCGAGCCATGAAGAGAACACGAAACAGTTAACGATTAAGACCGAGACGATCATATCTGTGAAATGACTAGCTACATTTTCGCGGTGCTGGCGTTCTTCTGATAGGCCCTTCAAAATCGCTTCAAAACGCGTAGATTACATCGCGGTAATCCACGGACAGAATTTCGAGCTATCTTGAGGAAATACTAGTGTCCTGGTGACGTCATAATGGGCTACACGGGAAGTCAATTAGAAGATTGTTCCGTGGTTGATTTGCAGGTCAGATAGGTGGAGATGTGCCCGTAACTTTTAACCCTTCCATACTCAGTTAACATCAGAAAGTTTGATAGAGAGCTTGAAAATGTCTGTTTTGATGCCATTGAACATATCTGACATGTGAATTTTCCTCTTCATTGCTATCGCTTGTCATTCTTTATCAAAGATAGTCTTTTCCTCATCCAAGAAACCATAAAGCTAATGATGAGAGAGAGAGAGAGAGAGAGAGAGAGAGAGAGAGAGAGAGAGAGAGAGAGAGAGAGAGAGAGAGAGATACCATGTACCATGTAATGCATGAGAAAGACGAACGACTTAAGATAACTGAGGCGATGATCTAGCTTGATTGATGTTGAAGAGAGATTGTTTGGTCGACAGTGAATTTTCACAGTTGACTTGATATTCACAACGGTTTGATAAGTTTGTGAATAAGTCATAAGATGGGTGCGCAGGTGAATGGGTTAATTTAATTGGATGAGATGGTAAGAGGGAGAGCGGTTGTTCCACATTGCATTAGGTTAGTCGAGTTCATACTTTTTTTGGATTGTTTATTGGTAGTGGAACTTGAACATTTGTTAGGGAGTGTGTGCGTCTTGTGTCTGTGAACTGCTGGTAAGGTGTGAGGTCAGACTACAACCTGATTTATCAAGGCGAGTGATCGTTGATTTGCTACTTTGTCGGTTGATTGCGGGGTCATTGCGGGGTCATTTGGCAAACGCGATGCCCGTCAACGTCCTTCCCTACAGATCCAGTAGCTGTAACATCTGACGAAGTTTCCACTTTCTTTATACCAACGGCAGTTCCTTGCTCTACTTCCCAAACCCAGCTGTACATTTGTAGACTACATTGTTATTGTTGACAGGTATACATTAAACAACAACAACAACAACAACAACAATCAATTTCACAACTATAGGTGCTTTGTTAATAAGATATATAGTTGGTGTTTCATCATGCTTTGAGAGTAGAGCAAGAACTTGTTATTGACATGCAAAACAAAAAGTGAAGAAATCACCTTTACCGCTACTTGCCCTCTTATTATACTTGTAGCTTTAAAATACTTATTTTATACATACTTAATACATACTTTTATCTATTTGTTTATTTGTCTGTTGGTATTTTAGTAGCTTCCATTGGTTGAATATTGATTGGTTGATTGATAATGGACTTTTTGTAAAAGTGGTCAGATTGGTCCACGAAAGATGGATGGATTGTCGATGGTCACTAGATTATTGGGTGCGAGTGGATAGAATGTTTTTGGTGGATGCCTAGGTTGATGAGTCTGTGTATAGATTGCGGGCAGGATGTTACATAGACTGATGAATGTTTGACGAATGAATGGTCAAGGATGGATCATGGCGTGGGCATGAATTGGTCCAAAGGCTGACGAATTAGTGTATTTATAAAAAAGCTGACGGTTTGTGAGGGAGGTGGTTTTCATCGCAAAACACAAATGTGCTACTCGCAACTTGAAATTTTAATCGGTCGCCATGTTGTTTGTTCAAGAAAATTTTCTAAACTGACAAAACACAATAGGTAGCCGGTCAAATTTTGGATAAGAGAAGTAACTGGCGTTAAAGAATATGAATATTTGAAATTCAACACGGCCGTCTTGCACTGCTTCAACTCAAAAGGAAAAATCAAATTTCCGATTTTCACAAAAACGTAATATTTTCTGTTTATCTCGAAAACCTACGTCTACACAAATTGTAGACGAGCAAGGAATTATAAAGCGGGGTTTACCTACGGAGAAGGCGGATGGGTTAGAAAACTTGACAGATGTATCTTGTCATACTCTGGGTGTATGGCTTGACGGGTTGGAGAATGAGAAGGTTAAAAAGATGGCACGATTACAGATAAACTGAATATTTTCAGAATTATACAGCTGCACCTGCTGTTTGTCACAATTTTGAACAGGAATTTCAACATTGCTTGAGGAAAGATTTAGAAGTAAAATCACGACAGTGACACCTTCATAGCGAAGTTCGAAACATTTCCATTGTTTAAAAGTGGCATTCTTCCAAAGAATACCAATAAAATGAATATGATTACATGCAGGAGCTATAGGCCTACTACATACCGTTTGAAATGAGCAGGGCATCAAACAACTGTCACCATCGCGTCATGTATTTAATTCTAAGCGCAGAGTCTATATCCACGTGTCAATTGTCCTGCTCATCACGAGCAAGCAGGAAACACCAACCTTTCCGGTAATTAATATTCGGAACTTGGATGGGTATTAACGATCATAAATATATCAGTGATGGATTTGTCACTTTCTCTTTCCGTTGCAGGAATGGGTTGATTATCGGTTGCGCTGGGATCCTAACGACTATGGTGGTTTGGGTGTTTTACGTGTCCCTTCAGATATGCTGTGGCTTCCAGATATCGTGTTGTACAACAAGTAAGTGACGAGACAATACTAGTCTAATTCTGCAATGACATCATTAGTACATACGTGTATTAAACAGTTTCTTATGTATGTATGTATGTATGTATGTATGTATGTATG